>JAAAKQ030505265.1:3268-20131 GCA_010016005.3 Zanna intricata | reverse complement strand
TCGAAAAATTGTATGACCGCTATAATCGTTGTATCGCCCTCAAAGGCAACTATATTGAATAATAAAATCAAATTTCAAAAATCAAAAAAAAGATTTTTTCTATGTTAGCCTACGAACTTTTCAGCCATACTGTTAATACAGAAGGAAATAGAAAATTATTGTATAACAGATTCTAGTGATTTTTCCTTGCACTATGCTATGGCTTCTTCTATTAGATGTTCTGGAGGAAAATTAGCTTCTTATTCGGATTTACAGAAAAAGCAACAAAAGAAGTTAAAGGACTGATTTAATATAGGAACTTGGAATGTCAAGATTTTATTACAGAGTAAAAGGTCACAAGAATCTCATAAGTGATTTGAAGATAAATAAAATGGATATATTAGAACTGAGTGAAGTAAGGTGGAAAAATGGAACTTAGAAAATATGAAGAAAAGCTAGTTAAGGCAATTAAAGAAAGCAAAAGAGGGAAAAATAAAGTGAATAGACCTGAACAAGAATTAAAAATGCCATTGTAAAAACAGCAGAGGAAGTAGGTTATGAAGGAAAAGTTAAGAAACCAATGGTAATAAGAAAAATGCTAAAGAAAATAGAAGACTAAGCAAAAGGCTGTACAAGAATAAATAAGCAGAAAATCGAAAAAGTGACGTATCACAAATTAACAGTGAGTTAAGGAGGGAAACAGAAAAGTTAGGGAGGAGTGGTTGAAAGAAGAATGCAATGATTTTGAGTATCTAGAAAAAAAAGGGGCAGTACAGTATGATGTTTCAGAAGGTGTGAGGAGCATTACATGGAATAATTGGAAAGGGAATAGTAGATGAGAAAAATTGAGTATATGGATGTAAAATGCTATATGAGGAGAAAGAATTAAAAGAAAGATGGAAGAAATAAGGAAGGAATATGTGAAGGACCTGTATATGATAAGTGAGAAACCTGAGGAACTAAGCTTAGAAAAGTAATGGAAGGTAGTGAGGTGATAAAGGACTATCTATATTAAATTTGTGAAGCACAAAAGCAATTAAAGAAATGAAGAATAAAAAATCAACTGGACTAAATAAACTTCCCATAAAATTGTACAAATGCTTAAATTAAGAAAGAGTGAAAGAAATAATTAAACCGTATAATAGGATATACTGAATAGGAGAACAAGCTGAAAACTATGAAAAAAGTAATGATACCATTAATTCCAAAGAAAACTGGTACCAGAAAATGTACAGACCACAAAACAATAAATTTAATAGCCCATGATGCTAGAAGAGTCCTAAACTAGAGGTCGGTAAGAATAATGGAAAAGAATGCAGAATAGGAACAGTTTAACTTCAGAAACAGGAAAAGGAAGCAGAAATGCCATCAGACTGCTAAGGATGGTGAAGAGAGATGTACGGTAAGAGAGATAAAGATAGTGAAGAGAGGAAAAGGAATGAGTGTTCCATAGATTTAGAAAGACATTTCAAATAGGTGAAAAGAAAGTAAAATGGGAGAAAATGAGTATTCTTAAAAAGAAAAAAGTAGAATGGAAAGACATGTCAATTAAGAAATATTACATGAGACAAACAGCAGTTCACTAAAGTCATATTCTTATGACCGAGAATATAACTGAGTTGGTCAAGTCAAGATGTTAATCAATGACGCTACATCTCACTGATACTGTTCTACATTTATATTGAAGATATTATAAGGGAATATTAAAAGAAAGAGACTGAATAAATATACGAATACAAAAGATAAGTTGCATAAGGTTTGTTGATGATATAGAGTGATTATAGCTGATGGCACAAAGGCGCTTCAAAGATTGTTAAAAGCTCTGGAAGAAGGAATGAAAACAGATACATAAAAACTCAAGTAATGCAACCAAAGAACAAAGAGGGTTTAGTGATGAGGACAAGTGAAGGAAAAATTTAAAAAAATTACAATTTATAAATACTGGTGAAAGAGGATTGAAAGAGGGCTGAAAGAGAACAAAGGAAATAAAAGAAAGGATAGCAAGGAACCCTTCAGTAAAAAGAAGTAATACTATGCAGTAAAAGTCTGTTTTTAAGAGTAAAGAAAGAAGTTAGCTAAATGTATGGAGTAAAGCATGGATAATAAGGAACAGAGAGAAGGAAACTGACTTCAGGCTTTTGAAATGTGGATATGAAAAAGGACAGAGAAAATAAGACGGATGAATAAAGTGGGTAATGAGAAATTAATGAATAGGATTAAAGAAGAAAGACCATTAATGCAGTATATAAAATGTGATAATGCATTTATTGAGAGCATTAATGCATAGCATAAAAAAAAGAGACTGGTTAGGAAATGTAGTTGGAGAATATGAAATTTTGACAACTACACTGGAAGGGTTAGTAGAAGAAGAAAGGTAGCAAGGAAGAACAATGAAGTTAATAGATGAGGTGAAGACTGGCGATTACAAGAAGACAAAAGAGAAGGTTTGGGACAGAAATGGATGAAAGGCGGTGGAGTAAAGGACTTGCTGCTAAGAACACAAGACGATGATATTCTTAGAAGATTTTGAGTGAAAAGCACAATTCCTGAAACAGGAAGATGCCTTCCTGTTTCTATTTATTTTTATAACAAAATAACTTACAGTTTAAACAACAGAAAAATTATTTGTTTGACAGGAATTTGCAGAATGACAGCTAGGAAGATAAGAGAATGATTTAAAAAGATTCAACACCCTTGCTGGAAATCAAGCCCAAACTGAACGATTTATAAGTCAGCATGCCAGTCCTACATCATCTGGCATAATAAAATTGAAAGTCTGGTGCAGAACAACTAAGCAAGAAAAAAAATGTTACAAAAAGATGAACATACAGTTGACCCAATGAAGTAGCATATGGTTATTGAACTTATATATATTTCGACATGCTGAACTGAAATCTGTTACCCCATTACTAACTTTCATAATGCAACCCACTCACAAGTGCAATCTCATTCTATCAAGACTGTACAAATTAAAATACACTATAATTTAAAATTAGATAACTAGTTAATTACCAAAACGATTAATCTCTATAACATGCACACTTTTAATTCCACTATAATCTAGATAAAAAGAATCATCAATTATATGTACTTTTAAAATATTCCAATATATTGTAGAAAATTTAGTAAAACCACTTTACTTCAACACAAATTACCAATCTTTGTTTTATAGATTGGAATCTAACTTTTTAAGTAATAAATTTCAAATGGCTTTACTGCTATACTCATTTGCCACTAAAAATCCAGG
The DNA here is from genome assembly GCA_010016005.3 of Zanna intricata. NCBI lineage: Eukaryota > Metazoa > Arthropoda > Insecta > Hemiptera > Fulgoridae > Zanna > Zanna intricata. The sequence continues at coordinate 16,905 of JAAAKQ030505265.1, read as the reverse complement.
TTAACCATTTTAATGCAATCAAGCTAATATGCAGTTCCAAATCAACAGATGCCCACTGAATACAAAAGCTAGTTTCTTGTTTCAAAATGTCTTCATTATATCATCTGCATTGAGTTATCTATAAGAATTTTCTTTTTAAATTACAAGCATTTTTAAATAATGTTATAAGTTTTCTGCACATTTTCAAAGTTATGTATTTTTTCTGCTATTGGAGACCAACAATTAAATTCTCAAAATGTTGACTATAATTCGTATTTTTAAAGTCTATAAAGTATATTGCATGTTAATCATTTAATAGCTCTGTTAATTTAATTAGTAATTATTAATTATTTTTTAATCAATAACATTTAATTAGTTCTGCAATATAAAGTGGATATTTCCACTTTTCCCAATCTCCATTTGCTTTCACTAAAACTGAAAAATGTTCATAACTATATTTGAACACCTATTTATCACTTATTAGAATGACCAAAAAAATGAAATAAAATAAAAAAAATTAAAAAAACTAAATTATATTTACACAACCACACATGAATCAGTAATTACATCGCTAGTATGAATTTATTCAAATAAAGATTACTTTTAAAATTAATTTTTTTTTATATTAAACATTAATCATAAAACAAATTTACATAAAAAAAAGAAGCAAGGCACTTTTGTACCAAATAGCAGTAGGTAACTGTATAGTTAATAAATGTATTTGCTACCGTTTTAGAAATTATTTTTAGAACTTTGATAAATTTATGATACACAATCTTTTATCAAATTAACACTATTTTTATTTAACTAAAAATCAGTGTAATCAAACCTAACTTTCACTGTAACACATCAATTTTTTTTTTTCAACACATGTAATATAAAAAAATAAACAGCATAGTTTTTAGACAGTAAAACATAAATTGTTCATAATTTTAGACGAATACTACAGGTAAAAAGAAATCAAGATTAATTCCTTTTCAACGTCAAGTCTGATCAGTTAGAGAAATCTGTACATCTTTATTACTGCCAGTAACCAAACGGTATTTTTTTCTGCATTTAATTTTTATATATCTCACATTTAACTATGTTAAAACATGTAATAGTTATAATTACAGTGAAAAAATAGACACAATATGACGGGAAAAAACTAATATAAGTCTACTAAGGATGATGTGTAGTTAAATACATTTAAGGGAACTATACCTAGATCAACAGGTTAATTAATAAATTAATCCCACTCCCAAACGGATAAATGTGTTAAATGGGAAATACTGCCTCATTTGGTGCAAAAAAAGTGAATAGCTCGATGAAAAACTACAACCGATAAGTTAGAAAAATAAGCAACACAACAAAATAAATAACAATTAACAGAGATAGAAAATTTACTCAATTACTTTCAAGAATGAAAAAATTTTAAGTGTTATCAGAATAACGAACAAGAACTGAAAACATAAAGATCTGGTAAACGATAAATAGTATTACTGTTAAAGGACTGTTAACTACATAGAGAGGATCATTAGTAGAGGAAATACAAAAAAAAAAAGCAACAACACAAAAGGAATGAAACAAGCACCACCCAAGTCAAGTTAGAATAATAATGGTCCAGATGTAACATGATAATCACCCAAATGATTCAAACCTCATCCCAAACAAAAAAAAAAAAAAAATACCAACCCAATTTTATTGAAAATTACCTTTTAGTTGGTTTGGACCAATTCTTGCTGACTGACTTGTAGTCAAAAATATAGGATGGATTCAATTCTAAGAGTGGAAATTTATAAAATGGAACAAAAACTTAGCAGGAACCGTAACTCAGTAATTATATATTAATATTGAATTATTATTTTATATAAAAAAAAGTGTATGTATATATACAATAAAACAATAAATGTTCCAAGTTAAAAAAACTTTTAATATAATTTGCAAAAAGAAATAATAACCATGAAACATATATTTCAGATAAATAAATTATAATTTACATATTTATACGTATTTACAAGAACTTAATTAAATAAGCGATTAATTTATTGCTTTTATTTTTTTTACAAATTTTCTTTTTTAATAAAAAAAAATTGATATAATTTACCTAATAACAATAAATGATACGATATGCTCAGGTGGTTTAGTTTGGAACGCAGAAAAAGGATTTAAAAATACAGAGTTAACACAGGATTATAAATGAAGAACTGGCGCTTTCTTTATAAAAAGACGCCATAAGCCACCAAGGCAACGACAACAATAAGGAGAGGCACTATAAAGTAGCGAGGTACCTGGGGAACAAGAGAAGAAATTATAAAAACAACAGAAATGTATTTAATGATAATAAAATATAACAACATAAATGAATAAAATAATAAAAATAGAGATTAAAAAGTATATACATAAGTAAAATAAAAAAAAAACATACACCCCTTCCTTTGATAAATAATATATAATTATTTATTCTAACATACTGTTCTTTCTGTTGAATACATATGTTTTAATTAATAAAAAATAAAAATAGTACACAATGAAAACTAGAACAGGTACAATCTAACTGATAAGGAATACTGATAGCATATAAAAAATAATACTGAATAACAATAATATTACTGAAATCTAGCTTCAAGGCTTCATCTATTGCACAGTGGAACATAAAAGTCAAAGGTAATAAATAAATATTAAGTATTTATAAAAGAGCAATCGTGGTCCAATGATTTCCATAACTGGAAATTTGACATTATTTAGAATCCCAAATAAGAATGTAGACAGCGTATCTTATAACCTTACGGTTTCTGCAACGAATGCAACATCTCAAAAAATACTTTCCTGGCGACAGAAGAGTGTAAAATAAAAATAAAATATCAATGACAAGTTTCCACAAACAACACTTGGTACTTTCATTGCGCCACTTTTAAATTGATAAAAGATAATTACAAAGAACTATCAACAATTATATTAAATCAGAGGTTGTGACTATGAAGTAACTTTGGGCTAGGGAAACTCAAAGTTGAATTGTTTAAGAGTAGCACCATTTATGTTCATAGATACATGCTAATAGAAATGTATCTAATACTTATGAACAGTATGGAAAAGCCCATCGATTATATAATATTGGTGTTATTTATGGTATAATCGCTGTACAGTTGTTTGAATTAATAACAGATGAATAACTAGTACATGTAGGATTACACTAGACAATCTAACATAGCACACAGTCTCCATTACAATGACAGTAATAACTTTATTAAAATTTTTATTACAATGGATAAAAAGAAATAAAAACTACATCGATATTAAAAATTAAATAATTTAATAGCATTATTTTGTAAGCAGGGAAAGGTATGAGAAAGTATATATCATCGAGGGGTGACAAATATATTATTCTATATCAGTTACTATAAAAAGTTAATAACGGGCATAAAAAATTGTTAAAACAGTACCTATCCACAGTGATCTATGAAATAAGATTGAAAAGTACTTTTGAAAGATTGAAAAAGGTCAATATACATTAAATACATATATATCTTTTTTTTTTCTTTTTTTTTTACTTTTCTTCTTTCATATTCTTGCAATATGGTTTGATCTGTTTGGAAGAAGTCAAAGTCAGGACAGGACAACATATTCTTGTTTACAAAGAAGACTGAATAATTTTAAACAGTGACTCTAATATTCCTCTTCTAATCCTTGATGTCATAACTCATCAATAAATAAACTTATAATGTGTTGGAGCGAGTCATTTGTATGATGATTATAAAACTATTACTTCACAAGTGAAGAAATTTTGATGCTACTCTTATGAAAAATAAAAATTACTTTTGTTAAAATAGAAAAAAAATGAATGGTACAATGAAAAACATAAAATGCCTTAAAAAGAGAATCTAAATGTACCAAAAAAACGCTTACCTTGAATTAAATAATTTCAAACTCTCAAGAAACCAGCCGATGAGAAAGTTAATCAAAAGCACTTTTATAGGAGATTTCTGTATGGCTGCTTAAAACACAAGTCTGTCTTGTAATATATAAGATTAGTCCTAATTAGTAAGATTTAACCTTAAAAGATTTAATAAGAAAATGAAAAAAAAAAACTTTTTTTATAGCTTTCATAATCATAAGCAATGAGTTCCACAGGTACCAACTGACAAATAATAAAAATTCAAATTAACAATCCTGAATATAATTAAATTATTCTGTTTAAATCACTTAATCGATGGAGTTTAATGATCATCTAAACTATAATTTAATTCAGTAAATTACATTATCCCCAAAAATAACTTCTCCCAAAAGTTTAACACCATTACTGTTGTAAAGAATGTGTAAGATATTAAGCACTTCATTTTTAGAAGTATTGATAAGTAAATAACTGGAAGAAAGAAATATAGACATTAATTAAGCAAGAAATGAAAAGAAGTGAAATATTCAATTAGAACAATCAAAAGATTTAATTTTAAAAAAAGCTTAATACTTTATATATAAAAACGGTACTAAAATTCCATTTACGATTGATATAAAAATTATTTTACCTATTCAAACTGCAGCTATTTTTAATTACATAAAATTCAACAACATGGTAGTCTTTTCCAATAAATAGAAGACCTTTTAAAGATTTTGTGTTCATATAACAATAGATTTGTAACTAATACAAAGCTGACATAAATCTTCATTTAACAAACCCTATCAATAATTTCAGAACTACTCCTTATTACTAACAATCGGTCCTATACATTTTACCACACGTTATTGCTTAAATATAAAAAACTGAGCGAGAATGTAAATATTTAAAACTAGTTCAAATAATAATATATATATATATATAAAACAATACTGATCAAAATCTAAAAAAAAAGATAAATAATTAAATTTAAAATTATGAAAGAAGTAGAGTGCAGTGTTTCAAAATGAATAATACAGTTAAAAATAATAAATAAGTTACTTACAAAATAGGGATGATGTGTAATTGATTCATATTCAATACGCAATTTATGCAGTTCACCAGCAATACTTGTTTTCTCTTCTAGTAATTTCATATACTGTTCTTTATGGTAAACAACCTTCTCAGAAAGTTGCGTGACCTAAGGAAGAATAAAATAAATTAACAACAATTCATTATAAAATTTAAAAGAAGTTTAAACCCTCAATATGAGTAGAACACGAGTGCTTCATGAATTACAGGATTGTAAGTGACTTTATCGCATATTACGAACCTTCAGTATAATACCAAGGATCATGAAAAAACTTAAATAAGAAACAGACAATTTTACATGATCTTGTTTTCCAATTGCAAGTAAATTTAATTGCACATTTGTATCATTTATCCAAATGAGAAAAAATAAATGTTGATATCATGAAAAATATAACTACATGTGAAAATTTTTAATTTCATGCACGCAAAGCACCTGTCATCTGAAAATTATGAGAACTCAAATGTGTAAAGTATATACATATACAGCATAATGAAGTTTAGCACATATAAACAGCTGAATACACATGCCCCATTTTAAGACATGTCACGCAAAATAAAAACAACAAATAAAACACTAATCAACATTTATATAAAATATTTCACTTTTTTCCTGGAAAAGTAGTTAATCGATTACTTTCAAAGCCACAAAACAAATAAGTTATTAAACTAACAAACTGCTCAATAATAATAATAAATTTAACAACCTAGGAGTATATAAATTAAGCTGAAAGGACTGCACTAAATATAATACAGGGCAGAAGAGGTACACATTTGCTTACAGACACAAATAAACATACAACCACAATAAACACAATAACAGAATCAACTTTTGTAAATAATTTCATACAAACTTGATGTACACATGAATAAATTTTTTTATAAAGTATTATCATATTAAAGTAAGAGGATGTAATGTTTAGGATCGGACTTTTAACTTTTCCCTAAGATAACAACTTTAACAAAAGTCAGATCGAGCCTCCACAAGGTACACCTGGATATATCAGGAAAATATAAGACAAATTTATCCGGTAAACTGAATCTAAACAAAATTCATAAACTTCATCTATCATGAAGTCATATCCCACTATCACCTCAACAAATCATATCCAGAGTTGTAACTCAGAATCTAGTTCCACCACCCCTTGACAGTCAACTATAAAAGATCTTTTAAAGATTACTCTTCCGGCTGAACCAAGCAACACCAAAGTTTAGAGAAGGCAGCATTTGGACAGAGTGGGCTGTCACTTAGAAAATAACATACACTGGAATGCCCTAATACTGCACACATGAACAAGAACAAATCAAAATGAAACAAATCACTGTCACTTCCACATACAATGTAAACTCATTAATGCAGAATGGTAAAATAAAAATAATAAGCAACCTAATGGACCAACACAAAATTCTCATCATGGGACTGCAGGAAATAAGATACATGACCAGGACGCCATGTAATCTCAAGGAATGTAGGCTCTGCAGAGATGTACCTGGGAAGAGAGTGATGAAAAATGTCCCATAGTTTGGAACAAGCTTTTTGGTCAGCCTCAAAAAAATAAAATCCGTACAAGGATTCAAGCCACCATCCCCAAGAATCTCAATATTTAGATTCACTCAAAATCATATAATAAAATCTGCATCATAATAAACACCCATGCTCCCACTAATAAAAACACAATCTCAAAAGAACATAAAGAAACAGAAAAGTTCTGGGACCTACTTGAACAGACCATAAATAATATCCTAAAAAAAGTTTAATAATTGGAGATTTCAATGCTCAACTAGGCAGAGAAAGAAGATACCACATCATCATCATAAATGTCCTGTCCAAAAGAGAACAAATGAAAATGAACAGAGTCATCAAATGCTGCAGAAACCACAATCTAATCTCAAAGTCAGTATATTTCATGAAGAAACCTCAATAAATCTAAAGCTGGAAACACCCTGACTACACTAAAGCAGAATGGCAATTACAACATGTCTTCACAGACAAACTTTAATAAATCAAAAGCTGGAAACAACTTTTGATTTAAGACATGCTTTTGAGTATGCAAGACACGTCTACAATAAAGCAGGATGGCAATTACATCATGTCTTCACAGACAAACACTACCACAAAGAGATTTACAATTTAAAAGTCCTCCAAGAAGAGATACAGTCTCTGATCACTATGTAGTCAAAATTAAAATTAAATTCACTCCTCAAAAATTACAAACAATCTTTTAAAATCTAATAAAACAAAGAAAAGATCCTGAACCCTAAAAAAAAGACACCATAAAGATACACTGAAATCAATAAAAGAAGAATTGAAGAAAACACAGTAGAGACTACCTTCAAAACCTTCACAAAAAAAAACTCCAAAAATAGAAACCTCCAAACCTACTATTGAAGGATGAAAACCATCATCTGGCCCATAACAATAAACACAATGTAGAAATACCAGCTAAGTATTTCAAAAAACCTCTAAATTATGAAGAACAGACAGAACTCCTAAATTTCAACACCAGCACCCCAATAACACCACCAGATCAACCCTCCCACAATAAAAGAAGTCTACCAAGCACTGGCTAAGATAATAATTACAAAGCGGCGGGAGAAGATCAGGCCTTTGTAGAGATCTGGAAACATGCAGGAAAAACAAAAAAAATCACCCTTCACAAACAAATTGTCAACATTTTGAAAAAATGAACACTCTACAACAGACCTCATCCACCTGCTATAAAGTGGACAAATCAGATCCTAACAACCACAGGAGAATCTCACTCCTAGACACAACATTGTTTTCAAAAATCATCCTCAATAGGATCAGTTAACAAATCAAGAAAAACTAGGAAAATACCAGGGATGTTTAAGAACCTGGAAGAGCTGCCCAGACCAGATCATGAGTTTCAAGCTAGTAATGGATTACGACAGAAAAAGGAACAGAAACATGGTAATAATGTTTGTAGACTTCAAGAAAGTATCCACAGAGAATCCCGACAAAAACTTCTAAGACACCTTGGACTACATCCAAAGTCAATAAACATAATAAAACTGACTCTCACAAACACTAAGTCAAAAGTAAAACTCGGAGAACTCTTGGAATCATTTGAGATCAAAACAGGACTGCGCCAAGGCAATGAACTGTCAATGCTACTATTCAACTGCGCTCTGAAAATGATAATGAGGGAATGGCTCAAAAAATGCCCCCAAAAATAAAAATAAGCCAAAAAATCAAAACAAACTGCCTTGGTTTTGCTGATGACTTGGCAGTGCTAGCAAACCACATCGAAAAGCTAAAACAGACATTACAACTTCAAAACATTGCAAATACAACTAGCCTCAAAATATCATTTGAAAAGACAGAGATTATGCCTCTAAAACCAACACAATTATAAGAAGTAAACATAAACGGTAATAAAGTCAAATTAGTAACCCAATTTAAATACCTAAGAGAAAAATAATAAACAACTTTAAAAAATCCTATTGTAAAAAATGTCTACCCATAAAAGCAAAAATAAAACACAGATATATAATTTGAACCCACCTATACAGCAAAAACACTATTCCACCTGATCGAATAATCAAAGACCGACAGACTCCAGAAAATCAAAACAAATGGAAGAACCTGCACCAACAAAACGTACCAGAAAGACAGATAGAAATGGGTCATGCCCAACAAAGTCATGTACAAAGAGTTAGAACCATCACCGATACTGTGCGTGAGAGGAGGCTAAGACTCTTTGAACACATCATGAGTATGCAAAATTCAATACTTCTGAAACAGCTAGTACGATACAATCTCGACATGACAAACACCAAGACAGAATGCAGATGGATCAGAGAAATAAGAGAGGATCTGAAGGAAATTGGCCTTACATCAGAAGATACCACAGACAAGATAGAATTAAACAAAAAAAATCAAGAACAAAAATACTTGCTTCATACTCATAAGAAAGAAACTCACAACATGAAAATTTTCAACATCAGAAAGGACATGGAGATCAGAGCATATGAAAAAGTACTGGGAGGGCTGCAAGGCCCAAACAGTCTCTTCAAAGAGACTTGGATAATGAACTGACTAAAGTGATACTATGCAGTCATAAAATATAAGAAAAAAAATTAGAGTAAGAAAAAGCCATGCTAAACTTCACTTCATATGCTTAACTTTTGTTGGGGTTGCAGAAGAAAAAGAGTCGCTGGTAGCATCACAAAATTTTTATTTTTGTAAAGTTGTAAATAGGTCACTACCGAATGCACTGCATAATGTTCATATTTGAAATGCACTCTAAACAAACATCTCAACACCAACAGAACCACGAACATAACCCATAAACGATCACCCCCCCCACCATGCACGCGCACACTCTCCCAGACATAACAACTTTACTACTGCCATCAAACATAAAAAAATAATACAGACCTATATATATGTGTGTAATAAATTATAACTACTTTAATCTACTATTAACTATTTCATATATCATAATTTCTCATATCTTGATGGTTTACACTTTTATTAACTGTATCCAGCTGACACATGGATATTAATTAACTTACTAACACTGCTAAGACAGGAAACACATCCCTGTATTTAATTATAATCTTTGTTTGGTATCTTATTTATCAGATACAGTTTGCAATATTAACTGTAGCATATCTTAAAGGCAACAAAATTCTTCTTTTTTTTAAGTTATTTATTTCAAACTACAGTATTATTATATTGATGATTCACTAATATGAAACTGTAAATAAATCGCTATTACTATCAAGATAATTACAAATGAAATTTCATTATTATGATTTTAAATTTAAAAAAAAAATAAAAGACAAAAATTAAATTATAATACACAAATCAAAAACTGTTTTCAATATAAAATGATATACAAATAAAAATTAGGTTAGCCTACATAACTTCATGCACATCCTTATATCTTCAATGTTTTTGTTTTCTAAAACTTTTTTTTACAAAAACAATGATTAACAATAAAATAGTGAATAATATGTGGGATAGATTTCTACATCAAATGTTTAAAGAGAATAATAACATTAATAACAATAAAACAATATACCTTTTCTTCTAAGTCTTGAATTATGGAACGATCAGAAGGTTCTTCTGTTGTGGCAACCGATTCACATTTTGTTAGCCTAGCTAGATGTTCTTCAGCTTTATTTTTATCTTCTACAGCACTTTTTAATTCGGATTTTAAAGCTTCAACTTCTTCATGAAACCTTAAAAAAACAAAAATTTACTGATTATTCATGCCAGAAAAATACTCTAATAACAATTCATTTTTCAGGCTTTAAACAGCATGTATACACTTCAAGCTTTATAAATAATGCCTGATATTAGTTAAACAGCAATCTACCTCACTATTATTATAGATCTGATAACAGTTAATACAATTTAAAAAAACCTAAAACATGATGAAAAACTGATGTAAGAATTCGCCCAACAAAATAATTTCATACCTTTTTGTGAAAGAAAATGATAGAATGTTATATTTAATCTGCTTCTATTTAAATTAACTGGCAACAATGTGGTCAAACATGTTTGCATTTAAAATGAGCTTAAAATGTATCTCTTCTCCCAAGGACATAATTAGAAGTTATTATTACCCTTACAATTTTACTTATTTTCTTATAAAAAAAAACTAACCCTAATAAAAAATATTCTGTAATAATTTGTTAAAACAGTAAGTTATGAAAATTAATATGAATTCATCTTGTATTATGGTACTCTGTCTTAAGATAATATATAAAAAAAAATAGTTAAAAATACTTCAGATGACAATATTTTGGTCTGTCTAATTGAACAAAAAGTAATAATTTAAAAAACTATTTGTTTACAGTCAAATTCTTTGATAAAGGTTGTTAAACAGTAAAAAAAAAAATAATTTTAAAAATTTTAAAAAGTACAGAGTATGAAATGGTCAAAAGTACGAAAGATGAATAGAAATCAAATGTTTATGGCCCTCTCTCTACCCATATAATCTTTATGAAAGTTCTTTTTTAATTTTCACTGTTATATTCGATTACATTTTTTGATAAAAAAAATTAAAAAAATTGTGTAATAAAGTTGAACAACTCAATATCCCATGAACTTTCACCAATTTTTTCAAAAATGTATTACACTATTTCCCTGATACACAAACTACCACCACATCTCACGATAATAGACTAAACAGAAAAAGGAAAAAGATTTAGTCAAAGTAGATACAACACAAAACATGGCTATACATTCAAAATGATATTACATGATTATCTATACATTATATAAAGGGATCAAATTTCCCTTTAGTTTGTTCAAGATAAACAAAAAACCTACCAGATCTAGCACTACTAAATTTTTACCACGTTCTTAGCAAAACTGGGAAGGTTTGCCAGTTACAAAAGAAAAAGTTAAATAATTGAATTAATGAACTGTGAACAGGGTTTCAACTAAATAATAAATTTTGAACCATGAGTGTTTATAACTCTGTGGGCTGGATTTGAAGTGAATGATGATGATTACCTTAAAATCAATTTATAGATTTTTGAAATTACAGGTTTCAAGTGTTAAAATGAATTTTTGAATTTTTTTTAAAACCCTGTTGTTTTTTTGAATTTCTCGGTAACAAATGAAGAAATAAACCTAATTATTGGTTAGTGTAATTTTCATGTCAATAAACCAATTTCTAGATTTTTTAAATTCAACCTGAAAGGTGTTAAGAAAGGTTAAAAAAAGTGTTTGAGCAATGATTGTAAATTTTCACAATCCTGACTACAGTTAACAAAATTTGTACAAACAAATTTGTCTACAAGACAAATTCAGTAGATTTGGGCTTGCAAATACTCTTCAGATAATTATTTAAAAACCATTCTCGGGTTTTTTAAATTAATATTTTTTTAAGGGGTGCAAAGGTATACAGAGCTTTGGTTCACTGCCACCATTACTGTATGTGTGACTGGCTGCACCTGCCTCCAATTACTTGACTAAAATACATGAAATAAAAAGATTGACTGCTACAGGAAATGTAATGTAAGTAACCATATAGCACAGATGAAGCTGCGATGGGTGACTAATACATATATATATTATATTTATTTGATGAACCTTAAGTACAGAACAATAAATAAATAAATTAGGATGACACTTACCTTACTCCATTATTCATGCAAAATCACTTTCACAAATTCCTTGCATCATCAGTTGCATTAAATTACTCATAAATTATTGAGACCAAATCACATATTAAAATTAGAATTAAAAATTATTTTTATATTATATTTAAAATTTTAAAATAAACATTTTTTTTAAATTAAAAGTTAAAAATTTATATATATATAAAAAATGACTTCAATTATTAAAATTAAATTAAAAATAAATAAATAGTTTAAATAAAATAAAAATACATGTGGTCTAGTGATGTAACACTGGCTAGCTAGTCCACATATATATATATATATATATATATATATATATATTTTTATTTGTACTACTTATTTATTTTTAAATTTTATTTAAAATTTAGTTATAATAATAAATGTCATATTTTTTATACATGGAATTTTTAATTTTAATATGTGCTTTTCCATTAATAACGGAATAAGAAAAATGTCTTCCTACTTTATTTATTTATTATTCTGTACTTAAAATAAAATAATTTGCATATTAGTGCAGTGGAATATAATTGTTAAAAGAATTGATTTTAGAAAAATAATACATATATATATATATATATATTACATAACATTTAGTAAAGTAAATAAAAGTTAGTGTTACCATTACTAGATTGTTTTTAATATAACTACTAAGTTTGAAGTGAATAAAGAAAATTAACACTACTAACTAAGCCCAGAACTTAGTAAATTTTTTATGACACTTAGTAACTTCTAATAGTTTTTGTTGAGTAAAGGCTAGTAATTGTCACATGAGCAAAGTAATTATGCTTTTTTCAAGTCTAATGGAGAACAGACCAATTTTAGGTCAGTCATAGCCATAGTGATGTTTATGCCAGTTTGTGAAAGGAAAAATTACAGCCTAAGAAAAGCCGTAGACATTAGTAGATGTAAGGAGCTATTAAGGTATGAAAATGTAAATTTTTCTACCAGAAGAATTTTTACATGAAGCTCTATTGTCCAGGAAAAAATAGACATTTTTTAAGATTCTTTGGCGATCCAGGTTTTCAGAGTAGAATTATAAAGGACTTTGTTGCCCATCGATCTACTATGTGTAAAGCGACTAACTTTGTTACTGACAAGATTATTAATAAGCAAATAACTGGATATAATTCCCACAGATAGAGCAAGAAATAAATGAGGTGACGTTGCAATGGAAGAGATACTTTATTTAGTATGCCAACAGTAATACGCGCATTAGATTATACCCATATAAAATAACCACAGCAACACAGGGATGGATATATTAATTGTAAAGGGTATGCCAGCCTTAATGTACAAGCTACTTGTAATGCGGAAGAAGTATATTTACCAATGTAAGTGTTAAATGGCCTGGACTCCAGATTGCCAGAATATGATGGCAAAGCCCAGTTAGATCCGTAATTTCATAACACAACGGTTCAGGATGCTTATTGGTGGACTCTGGGTACAGAATTTCACCCTGGTTAATAACACCATTCAAATTTCCTTGCAATGCAGAATGGCAAAATTTGAATCATCTAAACGCCAAAGAAAGAGCCATCACAAAAAGATACTTAGGGCAAATCAAGCGATGCTTTCCAGTACTGGTGAATTGCGT
>JAAAKQ030505254.1:10108-20131 GCA_010016005.3 Zanna intricata | reverse complement strand
CGATTGGAGATCAAATTCCCACTCAAAACGCTGCTCGCAGCATCGAAATCTTGACCTACAACAACATTACACATGCATTAACAAAGGGTCAGAACGGAGGCTAATACCTCTCAAAGAACCACGTTCACGTGACATTCTCTTCTAGCCACATCATAGCCCACATCAGACACAACACCACCATGGTCGCCCGCACAAACGAACCCACCCCAGCGATGCCAAGCCTGATATTCCTATTGGCGCTCCAGCAAAGCCGCGCAAACCTAAAAGGCAGTCACTGCCCTGCCAGAGCTATGCCACAATGCAAACTCAGTAGTAAGAAAATAACCGTGGCTCGTCGCCAAAATCGCCTATGTTCAGTCATATAACTGGACAAATCGGAATCCTAGCCACCCAGGCTCCTACCTTCTACACTCCTTCCGCAACCCTGAAAGACGCAGTGGTCCGCAGGAAGCTAGCAACAACCTGCCACTCAGCCCGAGTCTTGTGGTACACCCACTTTTAATCAATTACACAAAAGTCTTCTTGCCTTCTTCACATATAAAATTAGTATTAATAAATCTGTTTACGAACGCAATGAAAAATGAATGAAATTCATTTTTATTAAAATAGAAATCCCCCACATAAGGTTGGAGAAGGCGAATTGATGTATTTTGTTCCTAAGATAAACTAACTTTTTGGGTTCCTGAATTTTGTTAAGAGTTTTATTTGACATTGAAAAGCTAAGAAAGCTTTTAAAAACTTTTCCAGTTAATTCTTGGAAATATAAAATCATGCAACTACATAGAGATCACTGAGATCCAGAAGTAAAATTACGTTATCAAAAGCAGATTCATTTCTTCTTCAAGAATATTTTTCCTAAGTTTAAAATAGACTACAGATGAAAATGCAAAATCCTATTATTAAGAAAGAAAGGCAATACAACACCATAAAAATGTATAATTATTTGTAATCTAATTTGTTAATAAACGACACAATATTCACTATTACCAAAATTAAGATATTTGAGGTATTTTCAGTATACATCATAAATCCCAAAAGAAATTTATGAAAAATTGTGTAATTTTGCTGTTATAGACAATGTTTAATTTTTTTGTAAGACAGTGAGGTAGTATATTTTTATTACGTTAAAAATGTATATTTACTGATAACTTATTTAGAAATCAAAGATATACATTATTTTATCTATGCTAATGATACATTCGTTGATAATAAATTTCACTTTTTTTCGGCAACACTGTGTGTGCGTGACTGCAGCTGCCAAGTCACAACTCTGTAAATTATAAAAATCATATGGTTATGTTGACAGTAGAAATTTGAGGTTAAATTTTTTAACCATGTCGTCTGGTGATTGGGATGAAGTTAAAAGATTGGCTGCTGATTTTCAAAGAGCTCAGCTTAGTTCTACAGCCCAGAGGTACTATTAATTTAAAATAGTAATGACAAAAAACCAATATCACAGACCTTTGCTTATGATAAATTTTGTTTGCTAATCTAATATCTGGCTTTTATTAACACTTTATTTGTTGTTTTTAATATTATTTGTAAAATTTTTTGTTAGATTTTATTTTTAATTTTTTGTAGGTTAACTGAGAGAAACTGCGTTGAAATTATTACAAAGTTGATCGAATTAAAACTACTGGATGTCATCTTTACAACAGATGGAAAAGAATACATTACTCCTCAACAGCTTAGTAAAGAAATAAAAGATGAACTCTACATGCATGGCGGTATTATATTTATTTTATTTTAAATTTAACTCATTGTATTGTACTACATCTTTCTTGCAAGATGTTACTAGGAAGAAATAGAATTTATTTATTAGCAGCATATTATACAATTTAATATTCCTTATAAGGTACAGAATAAATTTATTTGGTATTTCATTTCTGATTAAAGTTTATAATTCAATTATTTCATAATCATGGCATTTTTCCAAAAAAAAAATTATCTTTTTTGAGTAATATTACAATATTAATGATAAATTAGTGAAATTAAAATTTACCTGACATATTAGTATTGATGTTACCATTGAAATACACCAGAATAAACTTAAACTATTAAAATTATTGTTTATTTTTAAATACTGAAAAGTTTTTTTTATACTGTGTAACATCTTTGTTGTAAATGAAAAATAACTTTTTTTGTAATTGTAATAATTAGTTCATAAAATCTTTCAGTTTGATTTACATAGTATATTTACTTAAAACTGCCCTATCTTATCTGATTGTTTTATATTGCAAACATTATCTGTAATGCTTAGGAATTTTCAGTTTCACCAAGTAAGATGTACACTTTTTTCTCATAAATATATATATATTTAAAAATATAATGATCATTTTATATATATATATATATATATAAAATGCCCTCCACACACATACATACACACACAAACAACACACACACACATGCACGCATGCATGCATGCACACACACATATACACAAGCACACGCAAAATGAATTATTCTATTTGTTTTATTTTAATTTATATTAAACATTATTTTGGATGTTACGCCTTTAGGTATTCTTTATTTACAGAGTTGGGATTTATAGAAACTGATTTCTGTCGGTTATGTAGCATTAATTCTAAAGTTAAGTAGCATTACTGTTTTAGTAACACGATAAGTTATTTATGGCAAATTTTCTAATCCAAAAATATGTTTCCAGAACTATTACTCAGTTCTGAAGTAAATTCTGGAAAAGTGTATTTCCATTTATTTAAAAATAGAGTTATAAATAATTTATCAATTAAAAAATGTGTAAAGCTAATTTCTTCATGGTGATTTACAAATTTAATTTTAGTATTATAGTACTATGTAATGTAGTATGTTATAGCATCTCTACTATGAAATCACCTTTTTGTATTTTAACAGTTTTTGTTGTGTTATAAAATCTGTAATTTAAACTTGTTAGGAAACAATTTCTCAGTGAAGGTCAGTATTACTTTGTATAACAAAATATATGTGAGCATTATTAAAACACAACATTCTTGGTTCCTGTCAGAGATAATTTACCTACAGGGAAATATTTGGATATATCTCTAAATTAATTATTGATTTTGGCCTGCTTTCACTCTACTAGAGGACAGGAATATTACTGATTCTCTCAATAAAAAGTAAAAGAAACACACTTTTGCTACTCCCTCAGTTTATTATTTTAGTTAGTCTATTCTATTAAATTAGTTTAGTTTTACAATTAAAAATATATTGTTCCAAGTTTATTCTAGTAAATGTTAAATGTACTGTAACTTTGAATAATAATAGATAGGATTTTAGGAAGCTCATTTGGATGGATGTTACGTGCACAGGTGTTGAATAGTTTACTGAAGCCTACTTCAAAGAACTGGCTGGCAAATATCACACAATGGTTCTTCTTCATACTAACATTCTTCACAACTTCTTTTAATGCCTTTATTTATGATGCATAATTTATGATAATAGATATGTTTAATATATACACATACACATTCTGGTATATTTAAAGGTTTATTTTTCTTATATAATTATTAAAACTATGCTTACTGTATGTTTTTTATACTTTATTAGGTACATTTTCAAAATAAAATGAATCCATTTTTTATTGAGTAGTACAGAGTTGTTGTACTTTAGTAAAGATAGTTATTTTTATAAGGATTTGAATACTAAATCGTGGATACCGGTGTTCTTTGGTGGTTGGGTCTGAATTAACCACACTTCTCAGGAGTGGTCGACCTGAGATTGTACAAGATTACACTTCATTCACATTCATACATATCATCCTCTGAAGTAATACCTTACAGTAGTTCCGGAGGCTAAACAGAAAAAAAAGAGTAGAGGATCTAGGAGATAAACTGAAGAAAAAATAATATGAAAAGTATTTTTTAATTTTTTGTAACATCAGAAATATGAACATAAATTTTAATATATTAGAGCTGTGTAAATCATGAAAATTATAGTTTAATTTCTATATATTGCTGTTTAGAATCAGGTTTTGTTAATTTATATAAGAAAATATAAAGAATCTTGTTTTAAAAAAGGTTTTAACAACTGGTAATTAAAATATTTTAAAAAAGCATCTGTTAGAAATTATTGTGGAATAAATGTTATAAAACAAATCAAACGGTAAAATAAAAATATGGGTTATCTTTTAATTCTGTGATGCTGTTAGAGAATGGCATCTGGATTAATTTTTTTTTATGAAAAATGGTCGTATCCCTTTAAATTTCCTATTATTTTAAACTACATTTAAAGATTAATTCTGATTTTTAAAATGATTTAGGTTGTTATAAATAACTTGATGATATTAAGATAATGAAAGTTATTAAAAATAAATACCATATGTAATAAATCGGCTTGTCTTCACTCGACATAATTAATTAGTTACTATTATTAAAATTTTCATGAAAATTTATTATGATCTACTACTGTAAATTTTGGTCTCATAATCTTTCTTTCACTAGTTAAGAGAATATTGAGGTGAATATTAACCTCATTGTAAACCTCATATTAGTCGAATTGTAGTCGATTTTCTGTGACTAATGATAAGCATCAAAAGGAGGTGGGTGAATTTAAAATTACTTTTGTACACATAACACTGTGAAATGCCTTAAGAGTTGTGATTCATATTTGACCATCCGTGGAACATATAATTCTACATTATGATAATGCTAGGCCATTTACGTCGCTTGCAAATACCAAGCTATAGTGAAGTTGAAATTTGAACTTATTCAACACCTTTCATACTCACCAGAAATAGTGTCCTGTGATTTTTGCTTCTTTCTGCAATAAAAGAGGGATAATAAGGATGTTAGTTTCACCACAGGTGGTGAATTGAAAGACTGAAGAAATGGATCAAGAAAAGACTGCCAGGATTCTTCATTGATAGAATGAGAAAACTATTCACAATTGGGAAGAATGTGTTACTGTAGATGGTGATCACATGTTATAATATATGTTAACATTTTTAGCAAATAAAATATATTTTTATGCTCTGTTTGTTTCATTTAGTTATTTTTTTTTTTTATTTGGGAGTTATGAATGACTGCATTATACTTCAACTGCCCATCATAATTCCAGGCATTTCCTTGAAAATGAAAATCCAAAGTACTAATAAAAGTAATTCAGATTCAAATAAAATTATTATTTTTAATTTTTGGTGTTGAAGAATTTATCATTTATTTGAATTACAAACTTTAAAAATTTTAGATAAGTAATAATATCAAAATAAAAATACCATACAATTAACAGATGTTATTCATTTTAATTAATTCAGAGTAACTGAAAACAACAGAACACATTATTTTTTAACTACGTTACATACTAACAACAGAATAAGATAAACATTATTTAACGTGTAACAAAACCAAATAACAGATTCCTTTTAATAAGGAGAATGTATGAGAAAATAATAATGAAAGGAATTCAGAAAGGAACTAAAAGGGATCCTTTTCTCAGAGTGACTGGTCCATTTAACGATCTGTTCTTTGTAGTACTGACAATAGGCATACCTCCAACAGATGTTTGACAGGAAGAGTTATCGAACCAGAATAGGAATTTATGAGAAAGTGTAAGTGCATGGACGATGAAATTATTACATTTTAACAGTTAAGGGATGAGACAGGAACTGGTTCTATACTCGCTAGCGGAAACAAATACTACAGGGACCATTAGGACAATTGTTGTTAAATGAATGCTGGCTGTATTCAGGATAGTCACAATATAAGAAGTTCTGTGTGGTCATGTTCGACACAATTGTTTAATGGCATTATCAGTAAGAATTTAGTAACAATGAATGAGGAGTTTGTACAAACATTCCATTATGTCAAATAATTAGTAAAAACAGGTTATATTTTATCTCTAATCTGAAATTGGGAGGCTGCTTTAAAATTAAATGGAATGGTGGATTTCTTTAAAACAGATAAAACTTATACTACATTTCAGCTAATGGTTTGTTGCATGTTGATGGCACAACTACAATATTCAGAGACTAACAAGTAAAAATGTTTATGTAAATACAATTTTTTAGTCTAACAACATGAAAAATAAGATAAATAAATAATAATAATGACAGTAATAAAACTAACAACAATATTAATATATTAATAATATATATTAATATATTTATATATATTATTAATAATAATAGTGAATAAATGACATACAATATAAAATTTCAAATAAAGACAAGACCTGTTTAAAGATAGTTAAATCATAAAATCCAGAATACAGTCCAGTTGATTGAAAACATTATAATGACCGCTAATATTGGATTATCAACAAGGTAAGATTAGATTAGACAATTCTAAAGTTCATACAATTCCATTCTCTGCAAATACTATTACTTTTGTTATTTACAATAAAACTACCCTAAACTTTATGAATGAATTCAATTCTGCCACTTTTGCTACTGAATAATTCTAATGACTAAATTCGTAACAGGCCTGGGTGACCGATGAATCTATGTTATTGATTATAAATTTCTCAGACAGTTCTATGAGACACTGATTAGTGGTAGAAGGGTTGGAAACTTAAAAGGTACGGTTGTCCTGTAATGCACCAGTGGAAATGCAAATCCTGAACTATGGAGATGAAACTATATCCATTAAAAAAATAACGCGGCCCACAAGTATTTTTATTTTCCTGAACTTGAAATTTAGAAGTATAATATTTTCTTAATAGTAAATCAGTTTCTTGGACACTAATATGATGTTTGGTTCCTTTGAATCACTTTTTGATCTAATGATTCAGGATTATAATTAGCTGCATGTACATATATACTACATGAAGAAAAAAATGTCTGCAATTTCCTTCCAGTCTTTATTAAAAAATAGTGCCCAAAATTGTCTCCACTACCATTACATGATATGAATCAGTCAATTCTAAATACTATTTAAAATAAGTCATTTTCCAAAATTTAATCTATCCAAAAATATAAAAGTACATAGAAATTTATATACTCACAAAGACTGATAGTCCTGATTTAAATATTCAGAATGTTAGTTTTTTAATTGTTTCATCCAAATGTCAGCCATAACTATAAAAAAATAACTTAAGTTTTTTTTGTATATTTTTTCAGGTAGAATCAATCTGGTTGAATTGGCACGTATATTAAATGTTGATTTAAATTATGTTACGGTTAAAGCAACTGAAATTGAACGATCAGACAGTGGTATTAGTTTAGTTCTTGGACAACTTATTGATAGAAGTTATACACAGCGTGTAGCTGAAGAAATAAATGATTATTTGTTCGCTCATGGACATGTAACAATTGGTGATCTCACTCGGCAGTATGATTTACCAACTGATTTCTTGCAAAGTGTAAGTTTTCAATTTTATTTTTAACTAATCAGATTTTTAGTTTTACATTCTATTTAGATGCATTTGTAAAACATGGCATTTAAAAAATTTTTGAATGTATATTATATTATTTACTAATGTGTCCTGAGAGAATAGAAAGGTTATAGATAAAAGATTTATTGATGCAAAATCATGTAATTATATTATTGTTTCTGTCACATTTAGCTTGTTTCTTAAATCATATTTTTACAGGAAATTGATGTAGTTATATTCTATAAGAAAGAATTTTCAAATTGTAGTTAGTTAGTGTGTGTGTATGCGTGTGCGTGTGTGTATCCTCTTTCTATGATGTGATTTACAAACCGCATTAATGCCTATTTATGTAGTGCTGACATATGTTCTTTGTATCAAAGAATAAAAGTCCAGTATCCAGTATGTTTTCTCTGACATATTTTGTTCAGTGATGGAAGTAAACTTGTGTGCTTGGCAGTATGTATTGTATTTTTTTTTTATATGATGTTCTGTTTTTATTGGTTGTTTTAAATATGACCCATCAAACCTTCTTTCTTTGGTGTTCTTGTACAGCAATACAAAATTGCAAATATTTTTACTTTCCTGTCATCCATCATAAGTCTAGAGTTGTGTTGCAAGAAGAAAAATATGGTAATCAGTCAAAAAATGGGGTAAGGTTTTTTTTCATATCTCAACGTTTTATGAACCAGGAACCCCAAAAAAGTAACAAAAAAGGGGGGTAAATGTTTCTATGTAAGCATGTTGGCATGTTTATATTTTTGACTGGATAAATCAATTTTTATGACATTTTATGTAAAGAAACTCATTATATGGACAATTTGTTGACAAAATTTTGAAGTCAGTATCTCCAGGGAGTAGATAGATTTTTAGGGTTAATTTTCTCAAAATTTTGTAAACATAATATCACTTTAGAAGCTCAATATATGCATGCATGCTTACATTACAATTTTTTGTTTTAATTTTGCCCAAAAATTCCCTGTTCACCAAAAACTGAAAAAAATTTATTGCATTTTCTAACTAATTTTTTTTCCTTCCTTGGCATAGTAGTAGTGCAGGTGCCCAAAAAAAAATAATACTTTGGGGACAATACTAAGCTTCCGGTAGTTGATCAAAGTTTAAAATATTGATTTTATGGTTTTTTTTTAATTAAAAAAAATTTTATTTAAACCTTTAATGTTATTAAAAGTTTAAATAATAAGCTTTTTATAATAGTATTGCAGTGGATTTCATCACAATTCACTTCTACCTTAACAAAATCTTTGGTAAATTTTTTTTGGTTGTACAATTTTCAGTGAAATTTTCTTTTTTTGTTTCTTTCTCTTAATGTAGTAGAAATAGAAAAATCAAAAAAATTCTTGAACAGTTTGAATCTTCTAGACTTATTCAGTTTATTTAAACATAATGATAATTATACATAAAACTTTGCATAAACTACCTTACCACAAAAAAAAGATAACTTAGGTAATTTTTTTCATCTATCACTATTTTTCCACTATTTAAGAATAAATAATCAATGGCAGGAAAGTATTACAATTTTGCTGTCAGCTTTTCTTGATAAAATATTCACTCGGATAAAAATATGCATAATCACTTGCTATATAACAAAAAAAAAAAAAATTAATCTAAGCAAATCAACTATTAGAAATTGGATACTCTTACAATGACTGTTTGTGTAAATTAAAAATAACTTCCAAATTTTATAGATATTATGTAAAAAAATCATAATTTAATCATACATGACCGTTATGAAGTTTATGAAAACATTCTTAAATCTGGCAAAAATAATTTATTAAAAGAACAAAACTCACATAGATCAAATAAACTGATCATCCTCATTCTAAAGAGGCTTACTAATCACTTCATGAGGGATGTCATTAACATCAGAATTATTGTTAAATTCACTGATCATGGTTCTCTAGAAATTGCAATTTAGGTTTGACTAAATTGTGGAAGAAAACATTCGATTTGCGCATCTGCATAGCTTTAAAATCCATTTGAATTAAAATCTTATTGGTTCGCATTTTCAAAATATCAACAAAAAAAAACCTTTTTTTCTTATTTTATCAGTTAAAGCTGGAAAGCAAACAGACATGCACATATTACTTTGATTTTATTACCATAAAATCTTTATGTAAACTGTTAATCCACTGATTTTCCTGAACTATACTTTTAGAAGGGTATAAAAATCAATTATTTTGGAATGGTTTGGTTCCTCTTGTAAGCCATGAAAAGACTTTCATGGCTTAAAAGGCTTTTATGGCTGTCTTAAGTTAAAGTTCATTCCGAGTAAGACATTTTTGAAGGAACTGCCTGCAGAGTATTGCTGAAAGAGGCTATAAACTTCTCAATGGAAGATCTTTGGTAATTTTAGGCCTTTGAGATTGGTGTTGTGTGACACAGCACATTTTGAGCACATTTTTTTCTACAAAAATAGTGAAGAGCTGGATAAGCATATAAATAAATCATATAAAAGCATTTGAAGCTTCAATGTCCTTAAAAATCCATGTATTTCTAGATATATAGCAGAATGTTTGATATTTTTGGAAAGTGATGGTTTGGGCCACTGGTCTGTGCAAGTAGGAGTTTCAGATCACTGAAATGATTATTGGAGTAAGTTCAAAATAAATATCTTGGTTGACAAATCTTATTCAAAAAGATTGAAAAAAGCTGTGGTTGAGTTTTTTCATAGCATATCTAAATAAATATTTATTTTTA
>JAAAKQ030505243.1:0-20132 GCA_010016005.3 Zanna intricata | reverse complement strand
CTCAGGAGAGCTAGATCTGAAAGGATGAAAAAATACTGGGAAAAAATCAAGAAGAAAAATGAAAAGAAAAGACAGACTCCTCAAAACTGGCCACGTGGTCCACTGTGTCCTCAAAATCAAAAAAAAAAAAAATTTACTTTCATTTATAAGTATACATGTAAACAAATTAAATTAAAAAGGTGGCTCCCTGCCTTTGTTTTTCATTAAAAAGTTCTCCACATCTGGATCTACATTAGAAATACATAAAAGCAGATTGTTTTCGAATGATAAAAGACAATTTCTACACTTAGTTTTTAGCGAAAATAAAGACAAAAAACCATTTTCACAGAAGAGATAAGACAGGATTGAAAGGATATTTTCAATGATTCTGAGACTAAATTTCCATATTCATTTCAATGAGCAAGCCAAAAGTATCTAAATCTTCCAGATATAGTAGTTGTAAATTTTTATTGGCAGACATTTCAACGAGCTGGTCGTGAATCCCAACTACTAACTTAGCATTTGCATTGTTTTTACTAAATGGAATCAGTACTCATTTCTTCAAGAAGTCACTTCCATATTTCAGGAAATAATGTCAATTGAATTTTTAGCTCATACAAATATATCTTCACGTTACCCAAATTGTGGTGAAAAATAGTCTTTTTCATCCAAATCTTTCTCAATATAATCGGACATATCAAAATTTTTGCTTTGAAGGCAATTAATTCAAATATCAAGCTTCTTAATAAAAGCATGAATTATGGCTGTCATTAATAAAATGTTTTTATCACAATCTTGTTAATTCACATTCTAGTCGTTTAAATGTGAAATTCATGGTACTTCAGCTAAGTAAGCCAACAGCAACATATACACATTATTCTGTAAAAATAATGAGATCCTGCAAAAATATTATTAATTCATCTCGCAATTCCAATAACTGGGTTAACTATTTTTTGCAAAAACCTTCTGACTATAGAAAAGAAGAGATTTTTCTTTTCACCCATTTCACATTTCATCACATAGTTTCATTCTGTAATTGTCACTTTAAATAAAAATTAACCATTTTTACAGCTTTACAAAAATCTGTTTGAGACTTTCTAGCATAGGTTTTCAGGGAAGAGTATGTCCAAGAGTATGAAGGAAGCAGTGCATCCAATCCACCCTTGAAATAAAATGATCTTTTAATTTTTTGAGAAATCCACTGTTCTTTCCTGTTATCACCATCACTACATACTATAACAATTTTCACCCAATCTATGATTAGTTTTTAGTAGCTTTATAAAAAAACATCAGAACGACATTGTCTTATAACATGACCAGATATTGATTTGCAAAACGACATATTTTCTTTGATTGATCTGTCCCTATCGCAATCATACCTCAAAAAACATAACAACTGAGAAATTTTTGTACATCTGTCAATTCATCAATTTGAATACCAAAAACTTTACTTGAACACACTTGCAGATTATCTGATCATGAACATCAGCTGCCATGTCATTGACTCGCCTTGATACTGTGTCGTTAGGAAGCGGAATTTTTTCAATTTTTTTTTTTGCTTTTTCCACGCCTATTAAAACACTGACCATATCAGTTGCAGCAGACAATATGAGGTTTTATGACAATATGTGACAGTATGGGGTTTGGAAATCTTAGTACTACAAGTTAAGATGCTTCATGCATAGGAGAGACCGGGACAGGCAGTCACACGAGTTGGTCATCACAAGTGTCAGTTCTCAGTCGCTGCTGTTTCCTAGCAGTCTAAACTGAAACCAAAGTACAATCATAATATTCTGAGTAGGGTATATGCAGTTTCTAGTTCCTGCAGTTTTCTAGATTTTATTAGTGTTTTTGTAAGTATTCATTTATTGATACATTAACTCTCTTTATTCACTCTGTTTTCAATGAAGTCCATGTCTCAACTAGTTTCTATTATTTTATAACAGTTCACAATATTATTCTTTATCAACACTGAGGTTAGGTTCAAGGTCTGTTTTTCCTGTTCGGTTTTTGTCTGAAATGTCTGTTTGGGATTGGTGTCCCAAAAATTCCAGGGATCGTTGTTACATGTAACAACCTACCCCAGCAGGTTTTTTTTTAGTAGTTTTTTCGCTTGTTTCAGGTAAAGATGATGTGAAAGTTAAAAGAAAACTCTTCAAAAATCATAAATTGTGACAACCTGCCCTGGTCTTCCCTACTTTTATCATTATGGTGTGATTTACAAATAGAAGATTGTTGATTTCTCAAAGTATGTAATTTTCTTTTGAAAAATTCCAAGAGTTTACTTGTATGATTCAGAGTTTAGTTTTCAAGTGTCAAATTAATTTTGAAGGCTTCATGCTTTCGTCAGAGAGGACTTGAAAGCAGACAACACACTGTGATTTTCCAACAAGGTAAAACCATAATTTATATAACTCTTTGTAATATCCTGTCTTTTTACCAATTGATTTTCTGGATGTAGATGGCTTGCTTCGTTTTTTCACAAATTTATCAATTTCACAGATGAATCTAATTAACAAAACACAGTTAAATACACTGTACACTAAAACACCGAAATCTTAACTATTATTACTTTCAATGAAATAACACTTTTAAAAACTTAATAAAAGACACCAGACCCTTGCTTCACATTTGAAACTAAACTGATTTCTGCTATTTCGTACATCTCATTTTTATAAACTGGGCCATAAATGATTTGTTATAGAGTCAAGCCTAGCACAATTTTGACTTGAATTTCAGTTCCCTGGTAAAATGAGGTCATACTGAAATTGTTTAAGGCACCTTGAACAAGCGTGAAATACGCAACCATCAGTCTTAAACAGTTATAACACATAATCACAGATATCAATCAGATGGGCAAGGTCAGGGCTACTCTCGTGCCTTATTCACAATTTACAATTTCAGGTAGTTAAAATTTAACCCTCCCACCACCACTGGTAGGGTTTAAAACTCTTTTTACGTTTATACCTACATATTTATATAGATTATTTATTAGATTAGATATATTTATATAGATTTATACCTACATATGTTCGTATTTAATGAAAAAAAATAATCTCTAGGTTAATATTCTTAATGAGTAGAAAGTAATAAAAGTTTGTACAATTCAAACTTTGAGTTGAAATTAAAAAAAAAGTGCACTTACACAGTGTGTCCCATAAATTTTATTAAGACTGTGGCTATAAAATAGGTACTACTAGTGCTATCTTCATGAAAGTTTGGGAACTAGTTACTACAACCTTCCTTTCCCCCATAAGAAGTTCATATGATCCAAGTCCATTGGATCATATGAACTATTCAGTAGCAGTTTGCATGGTAGTATCAAAGTGGTCGTAATCATAATTTCACTATGAATAAATTTAACGAACAATATGTTGGGATTAAATTTTGCTTTAGAGCCGGTAAAAGTGTGAAAGAAACATTCAAAATGTTAAAATTGGTTTATGGTGGTTCTATTATGATCGTGCTATTGTTTCTTGGTGGTATAATCTTTTTGTGGAGGGTAGAGAAAACCAAAAAAAATTGCGTTTTCAAAAATAAAAAATTGAGACAATGCTGGTCATCTTTTTTGAATCCAAAGGCATGATCCACAAAAAATTTGTTACAAAAGGTACTACTGTGAATGCTTCATTCTACCAATAAGTGCTGGATTTCCTTTGCAAAAGATTTGCACATGTTAGACCCGAGTTGTGGAGAGATCGTTCTTTTTTTCTCTTGCATGATAACGCACCAGTGCACACTGCAGCAATTAACACTCAATTTTTGGCCAAAAATGTGCTTTCTGTGCTCGCCACCCACCATACTTGCCTGATTTAAGTCCCCCTGACTACTTCCTGTTCCCGAAATTAAAGAGAACTTGAAAGGGGACCATTTTGCATTGAAAGACGAGATAAAGAAGCCGTGACAACAAAGTTAAACAGTATTTCAAAAAAGGGGTTTTGAAAGACATAAAAAGGCTGAAAGATCAAGCCAACATGTGTATTGATTCTAATGAAGACTATTTTGAATAAAAAATTTGTTAAAAAAATTTTTGCAATTTTTTTGCATCTTTTATGGCCACAGTCTTACTGTGGGACTTATGGGACACACTGTGTAGATAGTTCAAATAACAATATTTCGAACAATCAGACACTGCTGAGAATAATCATTACAATTTCTGTAAATCCCATTTCAAGATTCTAAAATTTGTTACAATCCCTGCACTATTTATTTACAAGTTTTTAAATTTTGTCTTGGACAATAAACATATATAGTAAACTTTCACACTCATCAATGTTCCGATCCTTCAAGATAGAAATAAAATAAAAATCCCACAATTTGTAGCAGAGTTCTTATCAGATTACATTGATTCCACAAACATTAAATTGATTACTTTTCCATGTATTACTTGTATTAACAACTGTTTGTCTCAAGAAATTTTCTCAGAAACATACAAACATTTTTAAAACAACTATTAAAATATAGTCTATTTAAAATCTGCTCATTATAAAATAAATGATTTCAAATAATTTTTAAAATAGTCTCTATCAATACTAACAACATAATAAAGTATTTATTATCATTGTTGTGTCGCTGTCCTCATCACCATCATCTTCAATGTCATTGTCATCATTACTATTAACAAAAGAGATGTCAAATCAACTCTATAAAAAATATTTTATTCGAGGGTTTCAAAATGTCACAGGGCTAGTGGTCAAAAAGTATACTTCAGTATAATAAAACAAAAATTTATAAGTAAACGTTTATAGAAAAGTCTTTTTCGCTAAATGGAATGTTTATAATCTTTCTGGGAAACGAATAATCACCTGTGAGCTGTATTTGTCTGAGGATGAATTGAGCAGACCATAAGGATTATTAAGTGCTTAAACACTAAGGTAAGGGATTCAGACTCATATTAGAGGTAAATGTAACTTCACCACAATAACTAAGTTGAACTTAATTCAAGTGACAATATCAATTGTGAGTATTAGAAACAATAAAACAGTTTGTGCTACTAGAAATATGGCTATTTTTTTGGTTATATTTAAATAATTCTGGTAGCACATTTTCTCTAAAATAAAAAGTAATAACACAGATACAGACCCTGTTTTCCACACAATTGGCCTAACACCAAATCTTCCTTTTGGAATGAATCTCAGTTGACATGGTCTTAAATTTAAACAATTTTGTATCTTTAATATGCTTTTTGTAACAATTCTCCATCTTCCACTTTTTCTAAATTTGCTTATAGTACAATAACTTAAAAACTGCCAGTCTTTTTTTTTTAAATATTCTAATTTATTAAAAGATCCTCTTGTTTCGGTGACATAAAATTTATCAGAAATAATTGCAAATACAAATTTATCAAATAACCACTTTATGAATTTTGCTAGAAGATTCCATTTTAATCCAAAGTGTTTCACATTTTTTAGAAAAGGAATTTTTTTTACATTTATATTCTTTAATAACTCTCTTAATTCAAAAACTTGATTTTTTCCATACTTCAGAATAAATAACAACTGCTTTATAATAATTCTTTGTTGCCCACCAAACCAATCATTTGTTAAAACTTTTCTTAATATAGAAGTAACATGCTTACGAATAATACTTAAACTTATTGGACATGAAGACCTCAATTTTAACTTCTTTTTGTTATGTAACCATCTATTACTTTTCCTAATTTTTGTTACTGGATGTTCACTTTCAAATGATTTTGTTACAGGATCTTCAGTTTCAGATATTTTAATTTTTTTAACAGAACCACAGTTTTCAACAGATAGTTTCCTTTTATTATTACAGACAATCTGGAAATAATGAAAAATAAGAAAATAATTAAACTAAAAATTAATATTACAGTGACAAATTTAAAAAAATGATTTACAAATTTATGAAAAGCTCAAAAAGGGATCTTTTTGACCCAATAATCAGCATCACCAAGCACTGCTTTTTACTTCCTTGTACTTACAAGTAAGAATTGTAATCATGAAAAATTTTAATTTTCAGATTTTGATATCCATTTTGACTAGTTTAAATGTGACGTCTGTATATATGTACCTCGCATAACTCAAAAACAATCAGTTATAGAATGTTGAAATTTTGGATTTAGGACTGTTGTAAAATCTAGTTGTGCACTTCCGCTTTTGATTGCAAATGACTGAATCAAAAGAGTCCAAAAACATTTGGATTTTGGACTTTTTCTTAAATGTAGTAATAAGCCCAAATTACAGATATTATACATTATACAAATAAACAGCATTAAAGAGTTGCTTTTTTCCCTTAAAGTTTAACTTAATTGTTTTCCAAAATTGACCACTGTATATCTCCATATTCTTCACACTAGGATTAGGCATTAGCTGATTCCAATTTCAAGAAATAATCTCTCAATCTCTTTCATGTCATATCAAACATTTCATCCAAGATAGTTTCTACCGAACTATCATCTTATAATCTTATAATATCATCTTATTTTTCAAACATGAAAATAATCTCAGTTTATCCTTTACATCACTCAGGTTATTCAGGACATTCAATCAGAAGTTATATTTAGGTGCTTGTTATCGCAAAGATCCTCAACCTATACTGCAATGTATAGTCTTTTATTCTATATATACATATTTTTAAGTGTTGTTGCACTAATTTGTAATTCTAAAAATAATTACATTAACCAACAAAACAGAATAATTAGTTTTTCTTAGCCACTTTTAACTAAAAAAATAAAAAATAAGCGTATCTTGAACAATATGGTATTGCGCTTATCTTGAATATTCTAGATCATTTTTGAAGGGACTCTTAACATTAACAGTATGTAATAAAAACACTATATCATTGAATAAAATGTACTATCAGATTATTAAAAGCTCTTTCTGACAATCTTAATTAGTATAGTGAAAGTAAAAACAAGCTTCACTTAATTTAACAAAGCATAACAGTATATAAAGTTTAGGCTGTATTTAGTAAAATCTAGATGCTACTTTTTTCTGTTTTTATCTATGCATAATAATACAAAGATATTCATTAATTTATTTATTATTCCACAGTTTAGTAATGCACTCTGAGAATGTATTATTTTTCTGATTAAACTGAATAAATTTAAATTTAGTATTTGTCAGTAATAATTCTGATTTGACTTTTCAGTAACAGTATTTAATATTCCTTATTTTTATACATGTATTTACTCTCTCTTTACGATTTTCATTAAATTTTATGTATATATTATGGCTATTAGTTACTAAAACATTACAGAAATTAATGCTTTAAACTATTTCTGCTTTAGTATCAAAGAATAATACATGTATATTTACACAATTAAATTTTCTCCTTATTAGAATTCATAACTTTTCTCCCATCGATGCCTCCCCAAGATTGAGGAATGTTCACTAGTTGTATTGGGTACTGGTTAAATAGATATCTGTGCCAAACCAAAATCAGGGCTGCTGCCTTGCAGTTAGGAGTTAGCTCTCCAAAAGGTAGGGGAAGAAAACATGTATAAAAAGTATCCTGATCCTCCAGTTGAGGATTTTGTGTCTGGCCAACAATCTGACTAAATAAAATATTTTATTAAACTAATAAACAAGCTTTAGAATGGCCTAGCTTAATCTGAAATGAACCGGAATCTAAATATGGATGATGGAAAAAAGAATGCTACCCAAGAATAAGATGGATAGATGGGGAGGTTAGATGGAGATAGGGAATGTTAAACAGGATTGGTGATGGAGGCCAAGGCTCACACTAAGCTGCACAGCATAAAAAGAATAATTTAAGACATTATAATTATAATGAATAAATTATAATTTGTAGAATAAACATAATAATTAAATATTTTTATGTTTATTTTTTAAGAACATTAATCCTCAAAACACGCTTCTTAAACGAAGTAGGTAAAAAAACTTTCTCCATTATTCTGTATGAGGTTTGATAAAAAAAAGTACGTGGAATTTTAGTTTTTCTCAAAAAATCTTTATTTATTCATCAATACTTATTTTGTCACGTTCAAACTATTGCTTTTCAAATATAATACATTTGTGCCAGTGCTTTCTGCAATCTTCAAAACATCTCTAGAATTCTTATTAATTTTCAATTGCAAACAATGCAGAAGTTCCAAGTAGCAATTCTTATTGACTCTTTGGTAGTGATTTAGTAATTATCCATAATCATTTTCTTTACTTTTTCGACATTATCATAGGATTTTCATGAGCTGGGATATCCAGGGTGCTCATCATCTTGAATGTCTTCAAGGCCCTCATGGGAATATTTCTACAACTTAAAAATGCTTGTTTTATTTATAGAAGAATCATCACAAGCATCATTCAACATTTCAAATGCAATACTTTACTTTATTCCATTCTTAGAGCAAAATTTATTGTAAATTCTTTATTCCATTTTTTCCACAAGTAAAAAATTTCTGACCATACCAAAACACATGAAATCTTTTTAAAGCCAACATAAACTAAATATCCAAAATGGGTACCAATGTAAATATACATTAGAGATAAGTGTACCAACACAACAAAAAAAATTGTGATAAATGGACTTACAAATCCTTAGAAATTTAAAATTACACGTTTTTTTCCTCAAACTTTATATAAACTCTTTCCTCCCTCTCTCTTTCCTATGTACATATACAGTTGCAGTTTAAGATCTTCAATCAAACTAACTTCTACTGACATTCTACAAGAAAAGGTATATTCTAAACTGTTTCGTTGCTTTGTGAAGATTAGCTTACAAGCTTCTCTTTAGCAGCTATACCATTAAGTACTTATGATTACTATGTGGCTAACAAACCAGCACAAATCTGATAAGCATACTGCAATAACTATAAAAAAAAAATATATATATATATATTTTATATATATCTATATATATATATATATATAGATGAGTACTGCAAGTTGTGGAAGAATCTACATCAATTCATATTACCAAAATACTTTTACTTTAATGACACAACAAACTTGGTTGGGCAACACTGAAAATTAGTATTCTGTAGTTTTCAAGAAGAAAGCACTTT
Organism: Zanna intricata; assembly: GCA_010016005.3. NCBI lineage: Eukaryota > Metazoa > Arthropoda > Insecta > Hemiptera > Fulgoridae > Zanna > Zanna intricata. The sequence continues at coordinate 11,167 of JAAAKQ030505243.1, read as the reverse complement.
ATAAGTGTTTTTCTTCTATTAAAGGAATTCAGTCATAGACATAAAACAAAAAGACAATTAAGGACAGTGCAACATGGAATGAAAAAATATTATAGGGCTGACAAAGCTGTATATGAAGACAGCTGTTTGTGTATGATTTTTATTAAAGAAAATAATGTTCTTGACTGAGTAAAATACTTAAAATGGCAGCAGGAAACTATATTATACAGAGCAAAGGGAGAAGATTGACACTGAACCAGAAGCTAATATGGCTGGCCATAAATGGTTAGTATTGGGTTGTTATCCAAAATGTTTAATAAAAAAGAGCAAAACTGCAGACTTATGGGACAGAAGTTAATGAAACAATTTAAGATAGGGCATGAAATAACATGATTATCAACTGATATAGTTGTAAATAATATATAAAATATTTCTATTGAACTCATCATTATTTTACCCCTGTTTAGATGAAAAATCTAGAATAAAACTAAATAGTAATAAATCAACAGACTAATAAAAAATAAAACAAAATCTTAATAGCAAAGAAAGCCTCACTGAAAATAATATGAGGGATGTCAGTAAGTAGATATGAATAGTTGAAAATAGTAGCAAGTTAGAAGTATCATACGTTGATGGCACAATTCAGTTTGATATCATTTATAAACTATGGACAACTCAGTTTATAAATGATAACCATGCTCAATAAGTCTACACCAGAAGAGCAGCACACTGCTGCCTTTTTTTTGTGAGTAAAAAGATTTCGTACACAGTATATATATATATACATAAAAGGAAATATTTCCTATTTATAATGAGAATAGTTTATAGTACTAACTGGGTTCATAAATTTTCTCAAGGATAATTAAAATGATTTAGTCAATGTTCTGAATGTAATAAAACAGATAGTACAGTAAGGTAATTTGATGTGATAAGACTATGTAGCAACTTCAGTTGGTTAAATTGTAGTTTTTAAGCTAAACAATATGCAAAACTGCCAGAATTTGTAAAAGATGTGCTCTAGGTGAATGCTCAGACAACTTGCTGAATAACAAATACCAGGCAATTATACCAGGCAATTATGCCTGGTATATCTTCCTCAGTATAATTTAGAAGAACATGCTTAACAGATTATTACGGGGAAGTAACAATCCTGTTAAATAAATCACAGGAAGAACAACTGGTATTTGAGATTCAATTTAAAGAAAACATTCAAACTAATGAATGACTAGAGAAATATTGCTCCATCATGACAATATCAGATCTCATACACAAATCAACCCACGAGAAATTTATGAATTATGGTGTCAGCTTCTTCAGCTGTTTTACAGCTCCAAAGTGATTTTTACCCATCCGGCTAATTATTTACTTTATCAACCAAAAGAACTACGTATAAATAAAGCAAAGGGAAATAAAGCAAAGAATTATTAAATGTGTCTACTTTGGATATTACATTGAAAAATATCTATATTTTAAACACCTCACTTTGCATTTATTAAATACATAATATATTTATTGAACTTTATCATAATTCAGATAAATTGTGATCTGTTTAGAAACTACTGAAGAAAATACTGATCAAGTGAAACATTAATTTTTCACATATTTCACATATAAGTAAATAATATCCTTACCAGGTGATCAGAATGTTTAATACCTAACAGTGGTTTGATAATTTTACAATTTTTGTTTTCACAGTTTTTATATATAAAGTCCTTTAACATCTTCATAAAGTCAGATAAATCAACATTTGTATAATGCATATTAACACCAACGTTCTCTTGTAAAATACTTATCTGTAAATTTTTACACATATTTTCATAAACATCACCACTATTAACACAATCGCATTCAGCAGACCAAGCTCTGTATTTAATAGCACTCCTATTGTACATAAGATTATCCAAACATAATAACAATGAGCCATCAAATCCATAAGCAGAATTAATCTTTTTATGTTGTGAATTTACATCTTGTGAATTTTGTTGGTTAACAATCTTTTCCTTTTTTAAATCTAAATTAACTGTCCTTCTATCTTTTATGTGTTTATTGAGAGAGGTAAATTTTTTTGTAACACCATTTAGTATTCTTAAAGCACGTTCTTCATGCAAAACAATAAATGAATTATTATTTAAAGGTAAATATAATGAACAATTAAATATTAAATTCATTAAACCTGTTCCAACTAAATAATAAAGCTCTTTCCAGGTAGTATTATCAAGTAAACTAAAGAGATTTGTTCCAGATGAATAAAATTGTGATCGTTGATAAAATATGTTTGTAACAGTAGGCAATACAATTTTACTTAAACCCAGAGGAAATTGTGATATACAAAGTGCATTTTTATAATCATTCCACTCCCCAGTGCAATTTTTATCAATATTATTACACTTTTTTTTATTTGTTTCATCAACATAAATTAGTATGTCTTTAAACTTGTTTAAAAATTCCAGTTCACTTTCATCAACAATAATTAACTGTTTAATAAAATCAGTTAAACAATAAATTTCACCATGTGCCTTAATCAAAACTTCCATTTTTCCTACATGTAGATAAATCTGGAATCCCACTAAAATCTAAAACAAAAAGAAGAAAAAACTAATATAAATACTACATTTGAATCTGTTAAATAGAAATTAAACTTATTCAAAATTATAAATAACTCATTTTCAAATCAATTGGAAAATATTTTTCCAGCAGATCTTTTGGAAATCATTATACAGTTCCTTTTTCAGTGCCATTATTTGATACAAGTCCACCATTAAAGCCACTGAAAAGGAGCTTATAATTAGTTAAAAACAATCCCCCTATGTGAACAATTTCCTTTTCTGAAAATAATCCATTTATAATTTTGAAGGTTTGGTACTTTTTTGGAATTTGCCCCCAAAATTTTCATTTTTTTTTCTTCACGAATCTGTATAAATATACTCCTAATGTAATTCTACACTAAAATTGAGCTGGAAAAACACTTAAAAAAAAAATTATTGAAAATTTTATGGTTTTTTTTTTAAATCACATTTCTCCATCATAATTTGCATGGTAATGTTATTGTTGTATAATATTTAAATGAATTGAAGCAAAAAAAAGTGAAAAGTTTTGGGGGCAAATTATAAATAATCCATTTATAATTTTGAAAGTTTAAAGCATTATCGTGTTTCATAATGCTGTTCACAAAATAAAATAACTTTAAAAATCAGCATGATAAATTGACCATTATAAAACATAAACAATTCAATTTCTAAAATGTATTCACAATATCTTTTATGAAATATATTCAGTCCCAACCTCATAGTTATTATATATGGCATTGGTCTTAACCCTTACATGGGAAAATAAAATTGTATGTAGTCATTATCACTTACTTTCCAACAGAACAATACAAATAGAAGAATAAAAAATCAATACGCAATATAAAATCTATTTCATGCTATATTTAATGTTCTGTTGTATATCTTCATAAAGTTGATGTGAGTGAAGAAAAAAAATAAAAATTTGTGTTTAATTAAAAACTATGAAGAGCATACCAAATTGTAAAGCAAATATTTTTAATTGAATATCAAGATGAAACTTAATAACAGATAAATAATCAAATAATTAAATAACTTGTTTAAACACTTTCCAAAATACGTTTTATTCAATATCGCTTTTTGCAACTAACTAGCAACATTTTTTCAGGGCATATCAGTAGCACTATTTGTAGTAATATCTACATTCAAAAAGGTTAGGAAATCCTTTAACTATACAATCAAACAATATTTTCAATCTATGTTGAAAATGAACATATGTTGATTACAGTTTTTATGATGGACACAGTGGTAACTCCTCTGATTAAAGTGCTGCTAATTAGCTTCAGATTCCTAGGATAAAAAGTTCCAGTATTCTGGCAGGGAGTCATTTAATTATTTCCCTTTGGTTTTTTCCTTAACTATCCTGCATCATAAAGACAGGTTGTATCCAATAGGCTACATGATACATATACAGAATGTTTATACAAATCTTTCAGTAGGTTAAACGTGTTCATGAAGTTGTGCATTATCTACAAATTTTATACAGTAATAAGTTGTTCGTTAGCTTATGTATACCCAACAAATATAATAATTTATAATAATCTATAGAAGTTATAATGATGAACAGAAAACTCCAATATGTAGTTGATAGTGAAAGAAATCTACAGAATTAGTGGGAAATAATATTTTCAGTGACTTTTTAAATGGTAGTGAAAATAATTCTAATGCAGCACTTCATAAATTAAATGTACATGATTCTGTTGATGATCTTAAGCAGGAAACTGCATATAATGGTATGTTAATAACTCGTATTTAGTAATTCAGATCAACCAAGAATTACAGGTGAAAGTACAATAGCCTACAACATAATCATTAGTTAGGAAAAAAAAAGTGATGAATGGGACACTACAACTTTTAGAAATAATGAAGATACACTGAGAAACAAAAGGAACACAAAAATGTCAGAGAACATTACCCTCCGACATGATTGCAGGAGCGGCTTACGTCCTTTTTTCAGCTGGATGTTTTTAGTGGATTGGCAGATGTTAAATAATAAAACTGACTGATATTCATGGTTTATGTGAATTTTGGGATTGTGTTCCTATCCAAATGAGATTTTGGTGGCAGGAACATGAAGGAACAATTAGATTGTAAGCTTATCTTCTGTGACACCTCCCTTTCTGTCCAGAGTGGGCAGAAAGCCTTGTAATTAGGAGTAACCCTCGCATAAGGGCAGGGTGCTGAACTAGTTTAGTCATCATAAAAAAAATTAAAAATAAATAAATCTACAGTCGAGTGTGGGTTGGTTGGGATATCCTAGGATGGTAGGAAGTGATTTTCAGGCATCATCTTGTAGTGTCAGTCTCTCTTCTTTTCTATCTAACCTCTAAATAGCTGCTAGTTCTAAAAAGGACTAGGCAGGAGAAAGAGACTTCTTCTACTGGACGGTTTTGTAATGGCTGTCTCTCTTCTCTTCTGTTAACCTTAGTATAACTTCTAGTTCTGAAAAGAATTAAGTCGACAAGAGAACAGGTTTCTTTACTCATCTTCTTACAAGTAAAGGATAGGTTATAAGACCATGGCACGAGTGATTTTTTATTCAGGTGGCAATATAATGCCACCTATACATTACATAATGCCACTATGTGTACATTAAATAATTAATTCAAATATATATTCAATCTTACTAATGTGTCCCCCTTTCTTAATCTTGTTTAGTAGCTTGTCTGACTGAAGGATAGGTAGGTGAGATGTGTTTATTCACCAGAGAAAATTATGTCACTGTCTTTTTAACACCTACCCTGAATATAATAAGAAAAAAGTTACTAAGCTCACAACCCAGAATAACTTGCTCATTACTGAGGAAGAAAATAAATTTTTCAATGAGGTAAAAATATTTTCATCTAGAAATTACTCTATCCTTTTATAAATTTGTTTTATTACTACCAATTTCAATATCACATCATTTTTTTAATGAAATTTCACATAGCATTAAACTGCAATATTCTAATACTTAGAAGATAAAGGAAAATAATTTTTAACTAATCCTGTCTGTTGCTCTAAATAGTTTCCTACTAATAAGATGTAATGTACCTGACATATATATTTTTTTCTAATACAATTTTTTTCTAAGAATACAAAATTTCCTGTCAAAGGCTTTAATTTGATCTAAAAATATTGATACGAGTTTATTCTACTGAATATAAAATTTTCTAAATAAGTTTCTAATGCACTTTTTGAAGATCTATTTTTCACACACCCATGTTATTTAGCTAATAATGTATAATACTAATTTATATGAAATTTTAATCTTTTAACACTGTAGTTTTCAAGTTTTTTTTTAAGTACAATGTTAATTAAATAGGTTAACTTTTAAGGATGGAAGCAAACCTAAAGGTTTGTAATTTACTGTCTTTTTTATCATTATATATATATGTAAAGCTTACACTTCTGACTACTTTTAAATGTTTAAGGACTACTTATGCTTAAAGCAAGGAATGAAGTAAATGTGCTAATCAGCCTACTGTTTTAAGACATTGCATCAACACTATGACATTGAATATTTTTTTTGCAACTACTTACTGAATCAATTTCCTTAAGAAATACATGGAATTTGAATTACTGCAAATCTGACAGAGATTAGAATGTATGGTTCAATTTGAATTCTCTAATATTAATATACAAAATATAATATAATAATACACAAACAAGATATAAATTTTCAAAAATATATCTGTGAATGAGAAAAAATATGTCTAACAAATCTTATTTATATGGTTGTTTTAAAACCATATAAATATAAATACACATTATCAAGAAATTCATTACAACTTCACTGGTAAGAGTCCACAAAACTGGATGGCATGGCGAAATCAAATTATATTTTCAGTTCTAAACATGATCAAACCTAAAAGTAAAATGAAAATGAGAAAAAATTTCAAAAAATCATGAGAACATTATATTTCAGTTTAATTAGATTTGCAATAAAGAATACTTTCAAAGAATACATTAAATTCTGTTAGATTTTTTTTTTTTTAATTTGATGAATCTCCAAGTAGGGACTACTAAGAAAGGCATCACCAGAAATTTAAAAAATAATGTTCTACACAAGTCGAAGTATGGAATGTTACAAGTTTGAAAAAGGTTGAAAGGTTAGAAAATTTAAAGAGGAGAATGGATAGGGTAAATACAGATGTAGTAGGAATTAACGAGGTTTGGTGGGAAGAGGAAAATTACTTTTGAACAGGTGATTTTAGAATAATTAACTTGGCTTCAAATAAACGGCAAGCAGGAATAGGTTTCGTAATGAACAAGAAGATATGGAAGAGAGTAAAGTATTTCAAAATGTATAGCAATAGAATTATTATAATAAAGGTAAAATCAAAACCTAACCGACAAGATTGTTAAAGTCTATATGCCTACAAGTATCCATAATGATGAAGAGAAAGAGTGAAGAAACTGGTCAAGCAATTAAATGCATAAAAGGGGATGAAAATTTAATAATAGTTGGATTGGAATGCAAGCATTTGAAAAGGCAAGGAAGGAAATAATGAGGGTGAATACGAGCTGAGCAAAAGGAATGAAAGAGGGGACCAATTTATTGAATTCTACACAAAGTATAATTTAGCAATCGCCAACATCCAGTTTAAAAATCATAATAGAAGAATATACAGATGGACAAAGCTAGGGGATAATGATGTATCAGATAAATTAAATTTGATTAAACAAAGATTTAGAAATCAACTCGTTGACTGCAAAACTTATACTGTAGCTTAGGGTTTAAAAATATACCGATATCAAAAAAATAAGGTACTACATTTCTATTACCAAAATCTGTTAAATGAAACACTTACCAGCCCAATTTCATTTATATGCAATACATGTCAAATTTACAGAAATAATAAAATCCTTATTTTTATTTGAAATCAATAAATGAAATCAGGTCAGTATGACTCTTATTTAACATGAATTTTTTTTTTAAACACAATTCTACATTAATAACAGATTTTGATAACAGAAATGTGTAGTATCTTACCTTTTTTGATATCACTATCATTTGGTTAAAAACAATTTTATTTATATTATAAGCATTTTTGTTTTCTAAACACAAGAAATGATATTTGCAAGACTCTTTACTGTATAGTTTACAATTTCATTGTAATTTTTTTTAATTTTTATTACGGTAATAAGCAGCATTTCTGAGTATAAATACATTTTTAAACTTACTTGGATAGAGAATTATTAAACAATCAAATGGAAAATGAACTTGAATTTGGCAAAGGAGAAAATAGTAGTTAAATTAGATATACCAGAACCTGAAACCTACAAGATAATTCATGATAATCTTTGATATTATCCATGTTATATCTCTTGTAATAGTTTACCATAAAATAATTACAAATTTTAGACTGTCAATAAACAACAAATTAAAGAACACAGAAACTAAATTAAAGCCATTTTTAATAAATTAATACACATATACTTTTACATTTTAAAACAGTGTCATAATAACACTACCCTTTAATTGTAACAATTAAGTAATCATATTAAATAAATATTTCTGTTGTTTTAAATGCCAAAATAACGTTTTAAGATTAAAAAAAAACCATGCACTATATAACTACATAACGGTTGTCGTAGACTAAACAAATACATATATTTTCCAGATATACTCCATAGATAAAGAAAATTATACCTCATTACAGCAAAAATGTAACAAAAATTAATAGGAAAACAAACACTACAAATGCAGAATTACCAGTGATCATAAACAAATAACACACACTGCATGCCGACATCAACCGGTGCTTTTACTATAGCGACACTTAAACACCGATTGAAAAATAGTCGTTCAAAAGACTGTTATTTGGTGGAAACAACTCGATTTTTCATGGATTTGTAGTTATCAAACTTTAGAAAATTATTCTATTATCATTAAAATAAATCAAAAAGCTTAGTTTTTGCTGTTGTTTTATAGTTTCAGAATTTAGTCTACATTTGGTAATAAATATTACATTTAACATTTCAGTATTTTTAATTAAACTATTAAAATTCGTTTAAAATAGTGCAGCTCCTCATAGAATAATATAAAACATGGTATTTCAGAAAAAAATAAGATTATTTATCTATAATCTTCCTTCTAAGATAGTTCTATCTAATTTTATATCTTTAATGCAGTGATAGCACTCATAGCAAAGGATCGCACTGAAAAATTTATGGAAATATAGTGCGAGTCCCCCACTTGTTTGATTATAATTACTTCATCTACCCAGAACTGATAAAAACAATTTAACGAGCCAAATCTAACTTAACTTTCAGACTGCAAAGAAGCCTTCAAGACATTATAATCTCATTTAGATTTCTAGGCCATCTCCTTATGTTTTTCATCGTTTTAATCTTACTTATGGTCTTTGAAGCTTTGGTCAGTAATTAAAATATAAACTAATAATTTAATTATTATATATAATATAAATTAATTATTTTAAAAATTCAAAAATTTATTTTGTAATTTAACTTATTTAGATTTAAAAAAATATATATATTGTTGTGAGTGTTTTATTATTATATATACGTGTAGGTTTATCGCCACTGAAACATGAAACCCGTTGTTTCCTATAATATTAATTAATTTGTATTATTACTGTAAATTTTCCAAAGGCAGCCATTTTGTTTTCCGCAGCCCCTCAATCGCTTTGCTGCGAAGTAAATAAACCCTATGTGGGTTTTGAACAGAAGTACTCGGTAAATTTTACTGAATTATATATATGTAAGGTACTTTGTATATTACGCATCCTAACAATTGCTTACAAAAAATTGTATAACATTTCGGCTATTTAATTACTTGTAAAGTATTTTAAACTTTTTTTTTTCTTTTTTTGCTGGAGTACGGGGAAGCTCATCCAGCCACCGCCTGTTCGAACAGACGGTAGTGTCGGGCTCTCACCAACTAAAACCAATTTTCCCTCGCCCTCACGATGCCGAACCCGCCATAGCTGGTATTATACAACACGGTGAATGTATTACGGGATCCTGGTCTGGTGTATCGTCAAGACACCTGCCGCAGGAGTCCTGCGGCCATTATCCAGGCAACTACCCTAAAAAAAACGGATATCTACCTACTAGCACCTCTTTTTCCGATGCCATCTTCATGATCGAGATCACAATCATCATTATTATCGAAACCGACCCCTGTGGAACAGCTTGGTTACAGTGTTGCCAATCTCTCCCAACACTTCTGTACTCTAATCCCTTTGCGAGAACCATTCGCTACAGCTAAAAATCATGTGTTCCGGAGTTTCACACTGCCCGCAATAAATGCACGAGTCGGATGAGTATCTACCTCGGGTGAATAGGTAAGAGTTTTTCGATCCATGACCCTTAAAAACTGACCCGCTTAAAAATTCACCTTCCCACTAACTATTAACCCAGGATGCATATGGCTTATCAGCCTATAGAACTACCTGCCTGTAGTTGCGCCGTCCCTACGTTCTTGCCACTTGAGCTCAGCCGTTGATCCGAATCGCCGCTAAGATGGTCTCTACGGCGCTCACACAACCTAAGCACCTGTTCTATTGTGGGATGTCAATCACTACACATGCAGCCTCCACGAAGACTGACTGATAGCAGTAGGTGAACTCAGTGCCATGTGGCGTTGCAGCTTCCCCATTACCTACAAGGTTTCTTGGACATAAATGCCCTCTCCCAGTCTGGAACTCTTTGTAACAATATGGTCACCATAGCACTAGCACCTTCCTCTTGGATGCACATCAAATTCCCACGTTGGCCATTACACAGTTTTAGGGCTACAACCAATGTACCCGTGTGTTTGGCTGCTTTCCTGGTATGGCACTGGAAATTACAGCAACTTTCCAGCCAAATATCAAGGTATCTGACTTCCTGGAACATTTGGAGATGTAGGTTATCCACACTTACCCAGATTGACTTCTCCCAGAGAGGACAATTGTCTAAGTCTTTTTGGATGCTAGTTGAAGCTCATTTCTCACAAGTTACATTGTCACCAGTTCTATTGTGATATTACCCTTGGCCATAACCTTCTCCTCACTTCTCCCAACTGTGGTCAAGGCCAAGTCATCAACTTAGGGATCAGCTATACTACCTACAGAAAGTCAATTAAAAGATCAAATTCCAGAGGGTAGGACAGTATAGATTAATATCTAGAATAAAAAAATCTAGACTTTCAAGTATGCTTTTTGTGAAGATAATGTTTATATGAATGCATATGCAATGATTGAATTATGAGTGTCTTTTATAAGTTGTTCTTGCTTTTTAGTTGCATGAGCAAATATTAAATATTAAGCTTAGGTTTTAACTACCTACATTTTGATAATTAAACTAATTTTCATTTACTTCTCCTTTTTATATTTTAAAACTACAGTTAGCCAAATTACAGCATTCAATGTAATAGGCAAATGTTTTAATTAGTAATGAGTTAGTGAAGATTAAGTAAAATAATCTTTACTTACTTTTTCTAAAACCACATAGGAATAACTGTGTCAAATTTCAAGTTTCTACCCTAAGAAATGGGTAACTTAATGATGGTCAACTAGGATCATTTATGTCTAGTGGTTAATGCGGCAGTGAAAATCAGCTTGTTTCGAAGTCGAGAGTTCTAAGGTTCAAATCCTACTAAAGGTAGTATTTTTTGCAATTTTTGCATTTTTTGT
>JAAAKQ030505242.1:0-14753 GCA_010016005.3 Zanna intricata | reverse complement strand
AAACAATCAACATCAGTTGTAGTGACTATCTGTTATAATGATGAAAACCAAAACTGGGGTAAAAAAAGCTCTTTTATACAATAACTTTATTTAAAATTTTTATTTAGAAACAGTATACCAGACAAAGTACATTATATGTACCAGTTTATAATTAATGTTAAAAAAATGAGCCTGCCATCAACACATTTCTTGGCACACTTCTTGCTTTTATTGTTCTCCATAGTTCTTCAAAGCTGTGCTTTAGTTGCTTAGCCACATCCATTTAAGGGCAATTCTTACCTCACGAGAATGTATTTTTGTTTTGTTACAATATTTATTATCCATTTCCAGACACAAAAAACTAAAGATGTTAGATCCGGCGATCTTAGTGGCCAGGATTGTGGATCTCCACAACTGCCCATTACTCAGGGAAATGATAATTTAAGTGGAAAGGAGTGGAAATGGCACAAGAGAAGCGGAGTGGCGTGTCATCACGCTGGAAGTATACTTTGCATCTCTGTGCTAAAGGCTAGAGGAACATCTTCATGCAGCTGTGGCAATTGTTTTTGAAGAAAGAGCAAGTAGACCTCAGCATTTAAATTACAAAGTAATACAAACGGCTGATTTTGAATAAGGCTAAACCATAAACTGATGCTAAATTGTGTTGAAAACTGCCTTTCACTGTTTCATGAGAATTTACTTCTGGCCATGTATACTAATTGTGAATTGACAATAACTTGAGTGAAATTTTTGGCAAATAAAAAATATTTATAAAGTATGCCATCATTTGTATTCCACCAGTTGCAGACTCCAAGCAAAGCTTCTCCTGGGTTTACATGTTGAACTAGTTGTTTATGATAAGGATAAAAATTTTTGTTTAACTCTCCTTCAAGCCATCGAATGTGAAAGAAAAAAAAAAGATGCCATGTAGTGTAATGAACTGCACTGATAATAATTTCATCAATAATAGCGTTATGGTTAGGCAGATCGTTCGTAGCTAGTACAAATATTGGGTAATAAATTTGTTTCCAAAAGATTGTGAAAAGTCATGCTAATTGTTTTGGAATCTGGAATCCTGCGATTCAGAAAACATATTTAATATTTAACTGCAACAGCTGTAGCATTACCATTACATACACTCTAAATAAATGCCATATCAGCATTCCTCTGTTGTAAATAAGATCAGAATTACTTCAAAGGTAAACTGATCACGTTCAAATTAAAATTCACAGAAAAGTTTTGCTAACAACAGCAGATCTCACAGTACCAATATACTTATCAACATTGTTGATCAGCTGTTGTTATTTTATCAACTTTTAAATAATAAATTTTCAAATAATTTATTGTATTTCTGTCATTAATAAAAACATTATTATCTATGTAATTTTTATTTTACAATTGTGTAATTTTCAGTTTTTTCAATTTTTCATCACCGATTTTTAACAATAAATTCTGTTTTTACAAAATTTTCACATCACCAAAAAAGAATTTTCATTACATTAAATATATACTTTTCTGATCAATGTAGTAATGTATTGTTTCTAAATACAATTCAAATTTTCTAACCTTTCTTTGTTTTATTCAACTTATCTTAAACCATCCAGTTCATAATTCAATGTTTTTATTACCAATTTAACGAAATCATTGTATGTCAAACATAAAAAAGGGGTTTTTTGCTCCAATTTATTGATTTTCACCCTAGATATAAGCCTAGGACCTATTTTATTCGATTTTTCAGGTCAAAAAACATAAATCACTAATTTTTCTCCTTAATTAAAACCCAAAAATCAGAGCAAAACTTTTCACTAGCCATAACTCACAAATGAAGCATTTTTTTGGTGATTACACATAATTACTGGTTAATTTGATTAATTGCCTGTAACATATAATTTGTATATTTAATGTTAATTAGATGAGATTAGTGAACAAAGCGAGCGTAAAATAATTTAATAGGTTGTATGATTTGTCAGTAAACGAAATCAACATAATCTAACCAAACATAATCTGCATTCGGTTAACCTTGATTTATTAACAGTAATGTTTTAAATATTTATATAATAAAATCAGTAATAGCTCCTTATAGTCGAGATTTTATTTTAAGTGTAAAATATGTTAATATGTAAAATGAATGGTGTATTTAATAAATTGCTACATATTTACTAAATTATCCAACAATGGATGCAATTAATCAAATTGACAGTAATTATAAATAATCACTGGAATAATAAAATTTACTGTAACAATACATATAAAAATATATACATATCAAAGAAAAAAAAAATTACACATTACTGGATAAGATGTAATCAAATTCAGATAAAAGATATCCTACCTGACAGGCCAGTACAAATTTTTCCAAAGACTGTTTGTGTACCCAATGTAATCGGCCAAGAATAGATAGTGAAGCAAGCACCCACCAAGAATAACATACATCAGGAAGTTTTTCAGGACGTCCATTAAGCCCACCGGATGGTAATTGTCTTTCACACAGCCACCATCCTAATAGATCTCCATCTATGTTGTGTAGTCTTCCTAAAAAAGTACCAACAAATTTATCAGTATTACATTTTTAAAAAAGATGTATTTATCAGTTATAAAAAAAAGAAATTTATCTGAAACTAAATTAAATATTACATCATACTTTAGCTGATTATTCTAATACCTGGTGGATAAATATGAAACCAGAATTTGTCCATAGCTGTCAATATAGTTACCGTTAAAACAGTGTCATCAGCACCATTTTCTTTCTTCAACTGAAAAAGATTTTCCGCAACAATACAAATTTTATACAACACCATAGTTTTTAGTAGAGTTGACATGTCAAATTTTGAGCCTACAAACTACAATTTGGGGACAGCATTCATTTTCTGTTACCATTTAAAGAAAACTGCAGCAGAATTACGTTGAATGCTGTCAAAGTTTATGGTAAGCATGCTCTCTTGGTAAATCATAGTGTTTTGAGTGGTTTAAAAAATTCAAAAGTGGCTATTTTGAAGTGAGAAACGGAAGACCACAAAAAAGTTTAAAGATAGCGAATTGCAAGCATTGTTGGATGAGGATGATTTTCAAATTTAACAACACTAGCGGATCAATTAAATGTAACATGAGAAGCCATCTCCATATGTTTGAAAGCCATGAGAAAGATCTAGAAGATGGAAAATGGGTATCATATGAACTGAATTGTGAAGAAAACTGAAGAACCATTTGTGAAATCCTGTTCACCAGGTACTAAAGAAAGTCATTTCTCCATCGTATTGAGACAGGTGACGAAAAGTAGATATTTTTGATAATCCTAAGCATAAAAGATTATGGATAACTTCAGACAAACCATTGACATCAATTGCAAGGCCAAATCACTATGGAAAGAAGACAATGCTCTGTGTTTGGGATCAGAAGGATGTGATCAATTATGAGCTGCTAAAATCTGGTGAAACCATTAATACTGAACGCTACTGACAACAGATTGATTTGAATCAAACTTTTTGTGAAAAACGACCAGAATATAAAAAAAGGCAACACAAAGTGATTTTGCTTCATGATAATGCACATCACACACAGCAAAACCGGTCAAGGAAATGATTGAGGCGCACAGTTGGGAAATACTTTTGTATGTGGCTTAATCAACAGACTTGGCTCCGTCTTGCTACTATTTATTTGCATCGATGAGACATGCACTTGCTGAGCAGCGCTTCACTTCTTATGAAAATGGTTTGATGACTGGTTTACCTCAAAGAGTAACAGTTATTTTGGAGTGGCATCCATAAGTTGTCAGAGAGGTGGAAAAAATGTATAGCTAGTGATGGACAATATTTTAAATAAAACATTTTTTATCATTTTCATTCAATAAATGTATATTTTCTATATAAAAATTCTGGTTTCATATTTACATACCTGGAATATAAATTAAGAAAAATCTTTTCCTATTTCCATCATGCCATAAACTGTTTTTTAAATTTGTCAATAGGAAGTAAGCTTCAGATAAAAAGTACACATTTGCAAAACACAAGCAAATATATAAAATAATAATTGTAATCTAATAATAGTATTACAGGTATTTCCTAAATTTATATGGTTTTAAACTAAGTAGCTTTCAATTAAATTTGACTATTATAAAAATCAGTTTTAATCTTTCAATGAGACAGTAGAAATATATAAATTATTAAATGAAATATTTTGATCATCAATTAAATGCAAAAATTAACGGGATGTAACTAGAGTCCAAAAATATATCTAAAGAACATTCTGGCGTTTTACTGCAGACAGATAGATGCATAAATATTCTGTATCAGGAAAAAACAAATCCATATAGTATTGTTGAGTAATAGTGGTATTTTACTGAATTTTCAACATTTTTGAAAAAATAAAACTAACTTGTTTTCAGGAAAATCAATAATACAAGAAAAACTCTCACAATGTATATATTTCTTTATATATACATTTAAATATTAAATATGCAGGGTTAAAACTACTTTTACATACTAATATTGAATAACATTTCTTTAAAAGATAAGATATATTTCAAATTATCTAAAAGACTTCATTATGTGGTACATCTGCCTTTTAATGTACATGATCATTTTTTAATTAACGGGGAGTAAATACATATTAGTTTTAGGAGGAAGAGAAACCTTTGAATAGATGATATACAAACATTCTATACATGGAGAGTCACCACTCAGCTAAGCCATATGGTAGTAGCAGGTTCTAGTATATAATCACAAATGAATAGTAGACTAAAGTTAATAGTGCAGTTATTCAAGGAAGGAGGTCAGCAAAGATGAGAGTACAGATATGGCAGTTTACTTTTTTTGCCAGGACATTATGTTAAATAACAGTTACGCAATATATCAGCCAAATTAACGAGAATAAAAATCAACTCTAAAAATAAACTTTAAAAAAACAATTATAAATTTCCTTACAGTACTTTTTGACTATATTTTGGTAGAAGAAATATTGAAAAAGGATGTATTAGAAGCATTCTGTGAAGGCTACATAATGGTATTAGCTAAAATATGAACAAGGTCACTGTAAAAATCAAATAATATAAGGCTGGAAAATATATAATATAAAAAACTTGAAAAAATGTGAAGGTTAGAGAAAGTTTATAAAAATGTATACTAATAAAAGCTTACAGAAATGGATTTATCATATAGGTAAATGTTTAAAAGACATGAATATAATATGGATACTTTGATAAAATATTGACACTGATAAAGCTTATACCTATGTTCTTATGTGCATGGGGCTCTAAAACAAAGAAAAGTACATTAAAAAAATTGACAGTGGCACTGTACAGAGAAAAGTAAGAGAAGAGCTTGATCAAAAGATGAACTTTTTTTTAATACAAAGGCAAGCTTAAAATATAGGAGTAGCTTATTATTCAGAGTAATTGTTAATGAGATTTACAAAAGAATAATGGAAACAAATTAGTAAAAAGAAATAAAAAATATATACTGTAGAGTTAAAAAGCAAATTAAAGAGAAGCTACATATAAGAAATGCAGAGGTCAAAATGAATGAAATAGAGAACAAGACAAAAAAAAAAATAAAATAATAGTTCCGACTCATAAAATGTGAAAAGGAAAAGGTACAGATTTTAGTAACACCTTTGTATATTAGGAAAACAGATGGAGGACAAAATAATGTATGTATAAGTTAATAAATGCATCTAAAAATTGAGAGCTTTGCTAGATTGTGAAAACTTGAAATAAAAGGTCTTTCAACAAGCGTAAGTAGGTGGTATCATACATGTAAGTGTAGGTATATAATCATATTTTATTTCTTTAGTGGAAGACATACTATATACAGTTTTTAGCATTAGGAGAAGCACAAATACAGCAAAAATAAATAAGTAGTAATTTAAACAATTCAAATTGTACAAAATTAATTATGTAATAGCTAAATAATTACCAGTTATTGAAAGAAAGCCAACACAACAATATATTAATCCCGCATGACTTTCAGAACCTGGCTGTGAACCAAACCCTCCATCAAAATTATAGCATGAAAGAACAAATTCAACAGCCTTATCGAGATCAATTGCATCTAACCGGCCCTAGAAAAATATTCAAGTTTATGATTAAAAAACATTTTACACCTATAAATATGTATTAAGTAATTATGATTAAGACATTATTTGTCCTAGTTGATATGGTTTGGGGAAATGCTGTTGTCTTTTCTTTCGATGACATCTTGACCCTAAATTGAAGACATCTACTATGTGACGGATGCGGCTGTCACACCACCCCTCCATACCTAGCCCTTAGGGGCTTTACCACAGGCCATCTTCAAAACATATTCCAGTTTGGATATTCTTTTGATGACACACCTTATTTGCTAAATTATTTTTTTACAGGAAGATATTCCAATTAGCTTTTCTAAAGAATATCTACCAAAAGAAAAAGAAGCTATTAACCATAAATATTATCATTATGTATTCATTAATTAAAAATAAAAATTATTAATAGTTTTAATTAAATCTTTGTAAAAAATCCTTTTGACTAAATTCATTTCATCCATATTATTTCCTTCCTTGTTAAAATTCACTGAAAGCATGTTCAAGATCATAATAAAAATCTTTACCTGTTCTAAATAAAAATAAATATGCCCTGCTCTAAAAAGATTGCGAGCCTAGCTGCTGGCAAAGATATGACCTGTTAACAGGGTATATCCTGAGTTGCAAAAAGTGGAGGGGCCATAAATATGAGGGTCAGATGTAAAAAAAGATAACCTAAATTAGCCATTTTAGACTGGCAGTAGCAGTATCTGGTGTATAGCTCAAGGAGAATGAGCAGTGCACCTGTAAAGAATAAACACGAATCCACAGTTGATAGTGGGCAAGAATCTGGAGAGTCCAATAAGCATGTGTGAAGATATTAGAGCCTTCTGAAACTCTACACGTAAACTAAAAAAAAAAAAAGGCCACGCATAACAACATTAAACATAACCTCACTCCTAAAAATTGATGCATTAAACTCCCAGAAAATCTCCAAAACTGAATCAAAAATGTTTAGAATATACAAAATTAAACTAACAATATGGGTCAAAGGAAATGCCACAACTGGACATAACTTTCATAGCAAACCAAATCATAGATTCTGTGGTAGACTTTAGATCAATAAAAACATTGTCATTCCTAATATATGAATTTGCAAACAAAATATACTCCTTAATAAATGCACATGCCCAAATAAATTCAGATAATAAAAGGACCCACAAAAAGTAGAGGACTTCTAAAAGGAAGCCTCCTTGAAACTGAAATGGCAGAATCCCTCAAAAGCACATTAAGATACTACAAGAAAACTTAATGCCAAATTGGCAGATACAAAATTAGAAGTTGGAAAAATACAGCCCACAAATGAACCAACAGGAACGGAGAAATATTCATCTCTCTGTAAAACAGTCTCAAAATAAGGACCACACACTTTAAAAGACTCCCAAAGAAGGTGAAAACATAGAGATCTTCTTGTAGTCAGAACTTGGTGAGTTCCAAATTGATCACATAGCTACTTCCAAACCAAACATCAGAGAAATGATGAACATTAAAGTCAAGAAAGGTCTTGTTGAGTCAAACTACCTGATAAAAGTAAAGATGAAATTTTTTCCACAAAGAATAGACAAAAATACTAAGAATAGACCCCCAAAGATTCTTGGTAATAAACAAATTTTCAATAAGTCTCAAAACTATAATAGTTAAAGAAAAATCTGATAGATAAGCCAAGAAGATAACTCAAAAAAACTAAAATAAAAGAAAAATGGTAGAATGAATAATGCAATGATGAAAGACTACAAGCATGGAACAACTATGCAAATAAGACAGAAGAAAACAATAACTCAACACACAAAATAAAATAACACAATCCTCAAAAAGTTACCATCTACTTTTTTGGATGGTAAGCTACTTTTCAACAAAGTCGTATAAATTTAAACACTAAACCATCCCAAGTTTTTGTATTCCCACATCATGTTTATGCCAATTTATTGAGGTGTAGTCACTGTTTTCTTCAAGTTTTCATTACTCCCAAAAATGTTTTCATCAAGTTTTCATTACTCCTAAAAAAAACTTTCAGTTAACGTCAGTTTAATAAACAGAACAGTGCTTCTGCTGCATAAGTGGCATCTAGTTTTAAAACTATAACTTTTATAACTATAGTTTTCGGTGACATTTAGTATGGTTATAGTCAGGTCGAATAGATCCCAGAACTTTTCTGTTTCTTTATGATCTTTTGCAGAGTTATTTTTATTATTAGTAGGTACAGTGGCATTTATTATAGTGCAGATTTTATTAGATGCTTTTAGGGTGAGTGTTGAGATTCTTGAGAATATGACTTGAATTCCTATATGGAGTTTATTATTTTGAGGCTGACTAAAAAACCTGTTCCAAACTGTGGGATATTTTTCATCAATCTCTTCCTATGTATACCTTTGTAGACCCTATATCCTTAAGTTTCCATGGCATCCTGGTTGGAGTTTCTTATTTCCTGCAGACCCATGATGAGAATTTTGTGTTGATCCATTAGAATAGTTATTATTTTTAATTTACCAGTCTGCATGAACAATTGTTTAGAAATGTATGTGATTTGTTTTGGTTTGATTTTGGACTTTGTATTTTTCTTGTTCTGTGTGTAGTGTTGGGGTATTCCAATGCTTATGATCGCATGTTATCTTCTACATGGCAGCCCACCATATCCGAATGCTGCCTTCTCTGAATTCTTGTGCTGCTTGGTTCAGCAGGTGGTTTATTGGAGGTATTCCTTGAAAGATCTTTCATGGTTGATTGTCAAGCGGTCAACTGTAGTGGGACTAGATCCCAAGTTATAACTCTAGATGTTATCTAATGAGGTGTGATTTGATGATAAATGAGTCTGTGAAGTTTGTTTAGATTCAATTCATCAGAAAAATTTCTCCTATTGTTCTGGATGTATCTAAGCATACCTTGTGGAGGCTCAATATGACTTTTGTTTAAGTTGTTATTTTGGAGAAAAGTTACAAATTCTAATTCTAAACAACATACCCTTTTGTTCATTATCATAATAACTTGAAAAATTTCTGTATAAAACTATATTAGTCTACACAGTTTTATAGCATACATTAAAATCTTGACTTTGAATACTTTATTTATATGTTAAACAAGACTATATATACAGATTATTGAAAATAATCTATAAACGTTTTCAGTTTATATTAGAAGCATAATATATCATTTTTGAATAGAGTTCAAACCTTGTGTATGCATATGAACTTTTACACTTTACCAGTACACAATAGAAAATATATAATTAGATCAAGAAGTACACTTATCTCTATTTTTCAATACTTGTTATTCCTAGTACCTGCAATAATTAGATATATTTTGTAAATGCAAATACGTCTGTTTTACTTTATAGAATGAAAATTAATGCTACAAATTATAACATGATTGATAAAATTAGACATAATCCTCTTACTTATTACAATTCATATAATGTAAACTAGATAAAATGTACACCAAGTCATGATATTATGATAACATAATTCTGTTATCTAAAAACCAACAGACATATAGATAAAGTGGAAAATTCATCAGATATTCAAATTAACATATATGTTGTATAACTGAATAATTTTGTTTATTTGGTACTTAATTTCCAAACACATAGTTGGTTAGTGATACTGAAAATGTTGGCTGAATTTTGTAAATGAGAAAATTATATTCAGTATAAAAATACTTTTGTAGAATAAATTTTATCAGTGTAATTTTAAATCAAGGAAGTACAATTTCTATGATACAAATTTTAAATTAATAACAAAAATTAACTTGTCAACTAAACATAAATTGAATAGCTACCAAAAGTGAAAGACAAGCAACAGCACAGAAAGAAAATCTTGTATCAACTTCACCCCACTTATCACCAGTAAAACTACCATCTGGCTGCTGTAATGAAGATACAAACTGCACCACTCTATCGACTGGTAATACTGACAAACCATCCAGTATACACAATATCTAGAAAAAAAAGTTAGAAAGGTTTATTTTGAATTTAATAAGTTCATTTAATTCACATAACAGAATAGTATTCCTGATAATCAATCTTAGATGAGTTGAGCTCCAATGAAAATGTCAATTCAGTAAGGCAACTTCCACCTTCCACTTTCTGTTAAGGTCTTGATAAAGAATTACCTCCAATGATCATTTGTTTTGATTAGATTAGATGATGCAGACCCAAAGTTAACTAACTAGTAAAGATCTATTTTTAATAAGTATGGGTTGTATACTACGGAACTGGGCTGCAAGAGATTTATTTTAAAAAGCAATGTTATTCCTTCAGCATTATAGGTTCTATGCATTCTAAATTTCTGCAATAGAATACTCTCAAATTATAATATATTACATCTCCAATAAAACCAACATGATCATATCTTTCATTATAATTTATACACATATAATTGTTACAACATATGTACTTAGCCTATTGGGCTGATCCAGTGGTAAACTCACCATTGCAAAATCACTTGTTTAACAGCTCATTTTTTAAGTCAAAGGTTCTAAGGTTAGAATCTTAGTAAACGTTAGTTATTTTTACACAGATTTGATTACTAGACAATGATACCGATGTATACTTTGGTAGTCAGGGTTCAATTAACAATGGTCGGTCTGAGTCTATACAAGACTACAACTCATTTATATGTTATACATATTATCCTCATCTCATTGAGCCATGAGGGCATCACTTACTGTTTACTAGTTGAACAGATTGCAATTTATACATTAGAAATAAAAATAATAAATATGTACTTCAAAACTGCAAAAATTTAAACACATTTAATTATTTTGTATTTACATTATTTTCAAATATTTATTAATATCTGTTCAAATTTTTATTTCAGCTATGTAGATGCTATATTACTAAAGTGATGGTATGATACTTTCCTGATAATGACTTCATGCAACAACTAACAATCAGTAGTCCTAAAGTTCTGGCCAATAAAATACAGGCAAAGGCCTAAAAGAATGCATGAACTGTAGTGTCCCTCTTGGTTTCACTTACTTTAACCACTTTCTTTATCCATAATTTTTTGAAGCTATGTAATATTTTTGTACCAGCACTGTAGTCATTAAATCTTCTTTTTCTTGGAACCTCAATAGAAGCCTAAAAACATCTGTAGGAATTTGCAAGCAGGGTTGTATTACCACGTGATCTAAAAATAAATGGTTTTAATAGAACTAAACTGATGATTAAATTTCTGAAGTATTGGTATAAAAAGCTTTAATACCTTTGATTTTTTTTTTTTATAAACGAAATTAAATAATCATGGAAGTTAAGAATAAGTACCTCTGATTTTTTTAGAATTACCTTAGTAACTAATCTTTTTACAGCGTGACTTACACCACAGTTTTACCACGAATAACTGAAAAAAGACCACTCGGCTATAAGTTCATGGTAATTCTTATGAAGAAAAAAATTAAGCTTTAAACTGCAAAAACATTCCCAGAGTGAGGAAGATCAGAACAATCAGCACAGTCAGATCAATAATTATTCAGACGAGAGTGTTACGTAGTAGCATCTGGAGAATGTTTGATAAGAGATTACGGAACAGTAATTTAAATAAGTATAACATTCAGATGTCACATACAGAATAAATAGTAAATGAATTGCATAGTTTACATACACTTTCAGACATTCATTCAAGTTTGTTAGCCATATTTTACCTATAATTTGTATTTTCAACTAGTTTGTAAAAAAATTTCTTTTAAATTTTAAAATATCAATTTTTTACTTTATAATTTTTGTTTCGTGTTTTACTCAGAACTTACATAATCTTTAGCATTTAAAAAAATTCTATTAAACTCATTATCATTAAATTTCTTGAAGCTCTTAATTAGATTTTTATTAAAGGGTTTTCCTTTCTTTCTTTCCTGTTTTGATGGAATCCCATCTTCCAGCAGAAGAAAAAGAACAAGGTAGCTTGACTAAAAGACTCTTATAAAAAAAATTCACTGTTCTTTACAATCTAAAATTGTACAAGGATCAATATTTGAAAATGTTCAGCAATAACAGTACTGATAGAACATTTTTCTCCAGTTTATCCATTAATGTAGTGTAGCCATCAGAATTATTATGATACAATTATTGTTCTCAATTTTAAAATAGGATTTTCTAGGTTTACTTGCCAACCCAATAAAATTTTAAACACTAGCCTTTTTATTTTACGTAAGATAATCTTTCATTACAATTTTTACTCTAACTTTAATAAGTGAACAGCAGTAAACAAATTATAATTTTCATTAAGTTAAGAAATTTTCTTAAAACTTATTTTTAAATTAGTTAAAACAGAATCTAGCTCAGAATCATTAGTTGAGAACTGATTCCCAATTTTATCATAATTATCAATACCTTTTCCTAATTTAAAAAAAAAATGTTTGCAACTATTTTCACTCCATGATTCCAAAGACAACTGAAAATGTTTGAAGTAGGTTTTTAAAACCATTATATTGTAAATGTGGTTTACAAAATTAATCAGCAAAATTTTACATTTTTTAAATAAATATCACTGCAGATCATCATAGAACAAAAGTACTGAATAATTTCAATTTTTTTTTTAAACTACAATTTTTTTACGTGAAATACAAAGGTTTATCAGGAATCAATTCAGTAATCTTGATATTTTTTTGAAAAATTATAAGAAACAGCCTTTAGACCTTTATACAGATAAGTAGAATGTTCATTAAATGGTTCACCTCATACTCTTTGCAGACTCAAAATTTAACACGACAGTTCTATCAGTGATGAAAACACCTAAGTTTTATAAGTTTGGATATTAATTATTTAAAAAAGTTCTCTATTTAATTTATTAAGTTCTAAAAAAAACAACATATTCCATTTGTTAAAAAAATAAAATTAATATGCACTGAAGTAAAATTAATAAATTATAAACTAAACTGTATATATTAATAATTTTATTAATAAAATTAATTTATAAAAAAGTATAAATCACTTGCTTCATGAAAAACCAAATCAGAACACAAAAAGAATATATGAATAATAAACTAATTAGTGTTGAATTTCTTAAAAAAGTGACAAATTTGTTAAATCAATAAAAAGATTTCAAATCACCAAGGTGACTTTTCAATGTAAATTAAACTAATATTGTTTGGTGGTCTGTGAAAGTCTGGGGACATAATAAGAAGGAATATATAACAGAACATATTTATACTGCCTGTACATACTAATACTGTCCTTTAATACCACAATTAAATTTTTTCAAGTAATAACAAATAGTAGTACTCTTTCTTTTTCCACAATTCAATCATTCTTGAACAATGTCTTTATGTAATAGTTATTTTTCTATCTATACTAATTTAATTTAAAATAGAATTTTTCTATAAGCATGTCCCTAATGTTTCAAAAACAAAACTTATTGCCAAATTTATTTCATATAAGTTTATGGCAAAAGAAATTGGATTACAATTCTTATTTTATTTTCCTTTCTTTCAGCGATTCATTTATTTGTACTTTCTATTTATCTTGGATAATATTAATTAAATAATTATTAATGATTATAATGATTAATTATGGAAATTATTAAATTTATTTTTCAAAAATTTCTCCTCAGCTTCTCCACAAAATGGCTTTGGAATTCCAATTAAAGCTTTTGTTCTAATAATTTACATTTTTCAGGACTTTCTTTTATATATTTATTACTTTTATTTATAAACTGTTATTTTGATAATTTTTGACAGTTTATTAATTCTTTTTTGTGTTTATTTTTAAGTAATACACAACAGCTTGAAAGAAATTTGGGCCCAAGTCAGAAAAGTTGAAGATTACTGCTGGGAAAAAGATTGGAAGCTGCTAGGTTAGTTAGTTTTTTGTGGCCTATGGTCGAATACATTCTGAGTAGAACTTGTAGAATCCAATAAAAATTTACATTGAGTGTCCACTGTTTTACCAATTTGTTTTTTTACAAAGTTATAAACATAACTATTTAAAAAAATATTTAACATTATAACTAGATGGGTTTGGTATTATTAAAAATGAGGAAGTTGGAGTGATTTTAGTGAAATTATATAGAATGAATGAAACAAACTATTAAAAACAATTTACGAGTCATTTTTGTTTAAAATAGCTGATAAAAGTCAATTCATGGATTTGGATACCAGAAAAAAAGAACAAAATCCAAGAAACTGAAGCACACAATTATCTGATTTGGTTTGAAATTAACTAACAATTAATAACAACAGAATAACTGAACATGAATATTATTTTTAAAAACAAAACACTAAAAATTTATATAAGGTACATTTTATTACTAACCTGCACAGCACTAAGAGTATATAATAAGTGAGGATCATGTCCAACACTTGAAGATATTCCACCAGTTGATGGATCCACACACTGTTCAATAAATTCTATTATTTGAGTCCTATCCATATACTGTAAATTACCCATAAGATCCATAGCAGTAAGACCCCAATACATTCCAGACATCCTTAAATATTCTGTCATACAATATTCCTACAAATATGTTAAGCACAATTGTTAAACATACATAATAAAATAAATGGTTACTGAAAAAATGACTATGACATAACTTACCAGGTCCTCTGGCTAAAGGACACCATGACAGACCTTAATTTTGTAAAAGAGAATTACTTATTTACAAAGTTTACTAAAAAGTAATAACTTAAATCACATACCTTTAGATACACTGTTTGTATGAGGGTCGTCCACAAAGTAACCTCCGTTTTGAAATAAAAATTAAACCAATTGAGATACAAAAATTTTATTATATACA
>JAAAKQ030505231.1:3910-15137 GCA_010016005.3 Zanna intricata | reverse complement strand
TATTTCTTCATAATCTGTATAACATTAACATCACAATTTATTATAAATATTTTAGCATATCTAGAAAATTTATTTGCGTCCTTAATTATAGTCATACACACATCTTGCAGTGAAATTATAATTTAATTTTTAGGGCTTTCTTGTATTTTTATGTTAGCTAGTATATATAATTATTTAACAGAAATTATATCCCAAATTTAAAGGTTTTTTGAAAATTACGTGCCAATACTTATAATAAATATAAGCGTATAATGTTAAAAATTTATATATATATATATATACATATTTGAATTAAGTTTAATAAATGAAATCACCAAGTCTTTAAAAAAAAATTGCCATATTAAACAACTGTTCAACAGTCCCAGAATAGTACATTTAAAAAGTAAAATAAAAATAAATTCTAAAACTTAATTTTCTAAAGCGTCACTATAACCAAAATAATGCCTTTTTTAACGGAGGTAATAGTAAAAGCGCAGTACGAATTTCTATCAAAATAAAAAAATATACTTTTAATTTAAAATGAAACCGTATGTTGTATCTTCAATCACATACACATTCGAAAAGTTTTTTTTTTTTTCAGGAAAATATTAAATTACCATGGAACACATTAAACATATTATGTATGTAAAACGTTTTGTGTTTCAATTCTGTCCAAGGTACAATTCTAATAAAAAAAAAAACAATTGCTTAAATCCATTTCTTTTTTTTCATTATTTAGAAACTATGAATACAATTTAGTGTACGTAAGTAGTATGACAGTTTCCAATAAGTAATGATATCAGGAAAAGATTTCTTTGATATTACGATGGATAAAATTGCTAAAAAGTAATTTTTAGGATATTATTGATCACTTAATTCTCCAGTAACTTAATGAAAGGATTTTATCAATAAAACAATTAAACATGTAACGCGATAGAAAACTTATAGAAAAATGGATTACAATGAATAGCTTTATTTATGCAAACTGCTATCTGAAATTGGTAAGAACTGAAATGAAAATAAGATTTGGAAATTAGAAGTAATAGTGAAGATAAAGATAATATACCAGTATATGTGAATAAGGAAAAATGAAGTAGCAGATGACTACTAGAGAGAGGAGGTGAAAAACTGCCCAGGTGGAGAAGAATTACTTAGAAAACTAAAGATGGAAACCGTACATTATGTTATAAGATAAATACAATGAAGAATAGGACTTTGGTAATTAAATATTAAACCTGTTTATAAGATTGTAAAAAAGCAATAAGATGTTTAAATTGTACACAACGTGGCAACAGTACGCAAGCTGACTCCTGAATATTAAAATAATAAAAATTAATGTGCCATCTACAGCGCTCTGACTATTATGACTTCAAAACAAGAATGAGTAATTTTTACTGGTGCGACGTCCAAGAACTTCACATATAGATGAGTAAATTGCTATGAAGATATATTTGTATTATTTATAAAAAAACAAAGTTAAATCAGCATAAGTTATTTTGAAATTTATTTAAAATTTCTAGGAATTTTTAAAATTATTTTCTTATTTATTTTTTGTAGGAAATTAATTCATTATATAAAATTCAAGCTGGTGAGTGGAAATAAGAACTTGAAATAATTTCAGCAATAACGTAATGCGTTCATTGCGAGAATTAGCTTCTTTATCATTTGTTGAAATCTACAATTTTATAATTACAAATCCTTTTTCCATACTTATATAAAAATCAATTATTAAAAAAAAAGACCAAAAGAAACATTAAAAAATAAAAGTACATTAGATGTTTATTTATAATAAAAACAAAAACTTATAAAATAAAATTTCAAAGGAAATAATTTAATACAAATATTTCGTTGTAGAAATAGCTAAGAAATCTTTTAAGATTTCCAAAAGGTTATATTTTTATGAAGACTTAAAATATGTATTTTCGACAATAAAACCGGCAATAATGCAACTATATACAGGTCTGATGTAATGTACGTGTATAAAGCAGTTGTAAAGCTTCTGAGTTCAAGACGGAAGCGCCTTCACATCGTCAGTTATGCAACTTGCGTGACCGAGCTGCCCAACAAACTACATACCGGTGCGCCGTGCTGCACGAGCACCAATAACGAATGGTAACTGTTAACCCTCAAGTTTATTACAAACTCCATAAAACCCATGTTCTTGTTAGTCCTTTAAAGACTAAATTCTTTTCTTTTTTTTCTTTTTTATTACTTTATTCATTCAGAAAAAAAAATATACCAACCCAAACTGAAAATATATAGGATAATGAAAATTTAAAGTGTTACACTAATAAACATAAAAAAAAGAACTTTAAATAATACTACTTGAAATATACTTAAGTTAAAAATAAAAGATACCAAAGCTTTTTTTATAGCTAAGATTTACCGATGTATTCTTCGGCTTTAGGTGTTCAAATAAAATTGAATTAACTTAAATCTTAAATTGTATTAAAAAATAAATTATATCTCATAATAAAATATTGAGAATAAATTAAATGAATTCCAATTAAGTTTTTAATTCTATCTAAATTTACAAAACATTATTCTTCCAATTCAATGATGTTTGTATAAATCAATAGGTCTTTTCACTTTTTTATACTCACATAAACATCATACAGTTAAATTATTTAGTTGGTTTCCATGGTAAATGCATTCTATTAAAAAAAGTAATTTTGTATTGTATAAAATTTGCATAAGCTTTTACATTTAAACAATATGCTTTATATATTCTTTTAATTTCCACTGGCTATTGTTTTTACAGAAAAAAAATTAGAGAAGATTTGAAGTATTAGATAACACTTGAAATAGTTAATACGGTTGTTGGGAATTCAAGCGAATCACCAACACGAAGGTTGAATAAAGAGCAAAAGAGTAAATGAGCGAAAGAAATAAGAGGAAAAGAGAAAGATAGGTTAAAGGAATAGGAAGAAATAGGGAGTAAGAAAGAGAAATTATCCTTCTAGAGGCTGGCTAGATGGTAATAGGTGTTGGACGAAGATAAATACTAGCTCTGATTGCAACATCTAGCCGTGTAATGAAGATACGACCCTCGTTTTTCAGTTAAATGAAATCGAACTATCAGTTGGGTCTTACATCGACAGTTACTCCATTTCCATCCCTTTCATCCCACCCTCTTCTTTCATACTCATCCTCTGATAACCAGGATCCTTCTTCTAACCCCTCGCATTAAATTGGAAATCCAATCCACCTCTACTCTTCCAGTAACAGTACGATACTACCACCACCTAAACCGTTTATTATTTTAACGGGTGTAATTAGTACTTTTAAAAGGAGAAAAACATTCCAAACATTCCTTCGTCACGGCTTAATAATAGTAATATTTATAAAAAAAGCAATAAAAAAAAAAATCATTAAAGTTGTCAAATATACGCTATTAATGCCACAAAATTAATTACTACCGTTATTTTATAAAATAATAAAATTACAAGTAGTTCTGGCTAACTTTAAACTAAAAAAAATATAAATGTAGAAGTAATATTTCACATTACATTTATAAATAATTAGTATAAGTTGAAAACTTATTTAAGACAAAAAAAGTTTAAAAGTTGAATATAATGTTAAATATCCCAATTAAATATAAAAAGAGCTATGCTAATAATTTACTGAAGTAAATCGGAAAAGAAGATTATGCATAAATTCGTTCACAAAAATTCTAATTAAAATTTTTTCATAAATGGTTATTATGATTGTTACAATCATCAACAATAGACCTTGCTAAAAAAGTGTAAATACAACAATAAATAATTGAAAAACAACAAATAATAATATTTCCCACAAAAGAGGATGGTGTGTGGCACAATATTTGTTTGATGTATGTGCACATATTTTTACTTCATTGTTCGTAATAAAGAGTAGTATGATCACGAAAAGTATCGGTCTTCAGATTTCAACGGAAATATACATTTTGACTAGTAATGGCGTGACGTCTATACGTACATATGTATCTCGCATAACTCAAAAACGATTAGCCGAAGGATGTTGAATTTTTTGATTTTAGACCGTTGTAAGATCTAGTTGTACTGTACATCTCCCCTTGAGATTTCAACAGTGAACAAAAACCCAAAACTTTAATTAATGATATATATGGATCTTATCACATCGGTTCGAATCAGACTATCTCCTTTTTTAAGATTATTTTTTTAAATTTAAATATATTGTACCGTAAAAATATTTCTCCCATAAGAATAACCGAAATTAAATATTGTATATTAATTTAAGTCAGCCAGATGATAACTAAAAAGCAACCACGCCGCTACGGAGATCGGCAATTTATAAAATAACAGTTTGAAAGCTTATCATATTTCCTCGTTCTAATGATCTGATAGCCAATTTTTTCTAATGTCTTTTGAAGTAATCCCAATATGTACGATAGTAAGATAAAATCTATTTCTCAGGCTTCTATTAGGTTGAAGGTAGGAGTAATCATTTAATTAATTGATAAAGAGAAAATACATGCAACATGAATTTTTTAAATTGTAACATTTCAAGAAATTCATTGTAAAAAGACAATAATAATAATAATAACGACTTTGTTTATGAGTTTTATGACGGTTATCATTACGCGGTAAAACCACAGTTCTTTTTCCATTCATCTTTGTCCAAATAAAATATTAAATACAAATCACCTGTGTATATAAATTTGCTAATACTTTAAATACACGATGAATGTGTTTTCTTGACCGGGTAACAAATTTTTGCTTTAAGAAACACGATATTTCCCACTTTTTTATTCAATTTGTTTGATATACAGAGTGTATCAGAAGTTTTTCTATTTCTAATAAAAAGATCAATTGGAGGGATATAAACACTATTAAAAGCACTATTTACGACTACAATAATTAGAAATATTGGAAGTTTTAAAGTATTTCCGATAGAAAGCATAAACTTATGGTTATTTAAATTTAAATTTATTAAAATATTTATTTATTTTACCTCCGATTCAAACTATCTACCATTTAATGATTAATGCTCGCCTCTTATATAGATCGAAGAAATAAAACTAATCTTAAGACACATCAATATTATCACATCAGTATTATGAAATCTTAAACCGATCAAATAAATATCCCCTCCCATGAAAAAGATTTTTGGGAACAAAATTTTATCTTTCATAAAATAATTATAATTTGGCATAGGGTTGCTGTTTTATTGACATACAAAAATTATCTTGTTTATTTTTGCTTGGAATATTACATTTTTGCTAATTTAAAAAAAAACCTTTTTAAAAAGCGGGAAATATATTTTTATGATATTTAAAGAATGAATCTTTTTTAAGAATTTAATAACATACTATAAATTTTTTATATTTATGTAAAATATTTAGGTTTTCCAATTTTTTTATTATTTTTCTATCAGACAGTTAGCAAATGGTAAATAATACTTTGAAGCTGTCCATTTTAGATCATTTCAAAGTGAAAATAGTTGTACTCATGTTGTATGTTGTTTGTTTAATAATAGTGTTTTTGTACGGTAGGATTGTTTTGGTTTCTTTTAGCTTGTGAAAGCTATTTCGTGTCTTGTGTTTTTAAATGTGTAACCTATTTATTTGGAAATTTGCCGTTCATAGTATTATATAATTATATAATACAGATAAAATGTGATTTTGTGTTTGTTTTTATTTATTAAATAAATTTTATAAAATATAACTTGGATTTTTTCTAATAATAAATTTATTTTTAAGAGTATTTTTAACCCTCGTAAATACAAAATAGTTGAACAATTCTATTATTACATTAATTTTTTTTTTTAAATTACGTGTTCTATGAACAATAATATATTTTTATTGAGAAAAAAGATTGAAACAACTATAAAAAAAAACATTGAAATTATTTTTATCAGTTGCTGAGTAAGTATGTATACTCTGTTTTATTCTAAAAGTTTTGCTTATTTTTGTGGGGAAAAACACTCTATTAATACGCAGCATTAAATAGAATCTAAAAGATTTTTAAATTTTGTATTTAGAAATTGGTAAAGTTGACGTTTCTAAATAAATTTAACTAATTTTACGGTGAGAACATAAATGTCCTGCCTGTTCAAATACATATAAAATGCTACAAACACGAATTTTCCACGGATGGACTGAAAAAACTGATTGGCATGCTGATTATCAATGTTTTCATACATCTGCCTGAACTGATAGAATATTTATACAATTTTTTTTCAATCAGCTTCTAATTTATACAATCAGTACAATCAAAACAATTATATAATCAATTGTACAATTATACAATCAGTACAATCAGTATTGAAGTAGAGGAAGATAATTTTATTAGAAATAGATATAAAGGAAGTGAGGTTTTAATAAATGAATCTCTTCCCCCCTCTGCTACCTTCGTGGTGCAATTGTTGTCTTAATCCTTTCATTTGCATGATTTTAAGTTCCAATCCTAGTTAGGTATTCTTTTTTAGAAAATCACTTCAATTATTTGAGAAAAGATTTATTTCTCATTTATCACAAAAAAAAACCTACTTCGCTCCTTGAGTTATTAAGACTAATATGAATTTTACTATTGTTAAAAAATGTATAAGCTTGAATAATTTTCAACCAAACTAACCTATATTTGTTCAAACAAAACTTTTATCAATATTCTTGACGAGAATATTGAACAGTTAATTTCTTGAACTGGATTCTTATTAAACGCGTTTTTATCATAGTGTTTTAATTTCAATTTAGAAGCTTAAATTTTCATAATTTATTTCAAAATTATCTTTAACAAATTTTTTATTTTTTTTTTTTAAATAACTTTTTGTGAAAATAAAAAAATTAAAATGACTTTTATCTTATTCATTTGGTATCATCTAGGATAAAAAAAAAATATTGAAGTCATTTAATAAATTAAATAAAATTATCAGGTACATATATTTATGTTTATAATTGTTAGAAAGATGTAACAAATTACAAAGCTGGTAGTATTACATATTTCTACTTAGACTGCCACACTGACACTTACCTGGAAAATTTATCAAATTAAGTTCATTAAAAAAGAGTTATTTTTTTAGTAAAAAAATTAATCATTCCTTTGATTTTAGAATTAAATAAAAATATTTTAACAATATTGTTAAAAGTGATCATAACAACTTTTGTATCAGGGAAATTTTTTTTAAAATTATATTTAGCATTAAAATAGGTGAAAACTTTTCTGAAAAGATTTTTCTCTAATCAGAAACAAAAACAAATGATATTAGGAGGTTCAAATAAAAATTATAATTAAAAACGAGAAGTTACTTCAATAGCTTTTAACGACTTTTATTGATACTTATTAACGAACAATATACGTTGTTCATCAACATACGTTGAAATCCCAACATATAACAATGAATAGGATTTACTAGTTGTATAACGTATTTTATTACGTCTGAGCCTTTTTTTTTTAACTATTGACTCGTTCGATTCAAGTAATCACCCATATTAAAACTCATCTATCAACAATTTGTTTTTATTATTATTATTATTAAATTTCCTTTTCTTTAACTGAATAACTACCAGAATCTTCTATTATATCAAGACAACGGCATAAAAAAAATCTTTTAATTAAAATTTGATTAAAAGAAGTGAAATAATCAAAGGTATCCG
This sequence comes from Zanna intricata, assembly GCA_010016005.3. Taxonomy (NCBI): domain Eukaryota; kingdom Metazoa; phylum Arthropoda; class Insecta; order Hemiptera; family Fulgoridae; genus Zanna; species Zanna intricata. The sequence goes on along the minus strand of JAAAKQ030505231.1, from coordinate 7,564 downwards.
AGTACATGAATATAATACAATTAGAAAATGATAAATAAGCAAATTAATTTTTTTTGTAATCGGTCGTCAAAAGGATTGAGACAATAAGTAATACTTTTTGGCGCAGATAACGTTTCAGGAGACCATCCAAAGATAGTCTAAGTCAAATACAATATTAATAATATGCATAATCTCTCATGACACAAAAGAAGCAATTAGTTAATAAAAACAAAGATAACACAAAGCAAATAATGAATTGAAATAAAGATATAACAATAAAATTACAAAGTCATCCAAGTAAAGTCACAAACATTGAAGTCAGATAAAAATAGTATAAATTCTAAGCGTTTATTCTATCTTCGATAAAATGTAATCCCTATTGGTTTTCAGTATCTCCTCATGAACACATAGCACCCCAAGATATCCGTACCTCAGCGTTTCTAGCGAACTCTAAAGCTGATTGATTTCAACGTTACTATTAGAAATGGGGACTATTTAATACTGGTTTCAGGAAAATCCTTATTCGGCAACAATTTATTTGTCAATGACAAATGAGACCGACTACCAAGGAACCAATATATTCGTCCAAGTTTAACATTTAGTTGTTTACTCTTCTCTCTGACATGATTCTTCCAGGTCAATCGACGATCTAGGTATAATCTTACGTACATTACAGTGTATGCGTCGGGATGAGAGTATTTTCCAGTTGAACCAGAAGGAAATGAGATAAATTTTATATTATGACAATGCTTACGATAAAACTGACAAAACCCAAAGGATGAGGAAGATGAATATTTTAGTTTCTCATTACTTCTACCTTTCAGTGATTGATGATTGATGCCGGGTTTCTCTCGTTTAACTTACGGTCGTTCATTGTAATAGAGAGTATGAAGAAATATTCCTCAAATTTTATTAGTAGATGAGAACTTTTATTGGTTACCTGATTAGTTATCCGTTTCAGGAATTTTTTATTTTTTAAAACTTTGAATCAAATATCGTTAAAAAACCACTCACATGCTCAGATTAATTTTGATTCTAATAACAGAATAAAAGTGTATTAATATTTTTGGTAGTTAAAATTTATAACAGTGAGTATATATCTAAAAAATCATATTATATTAAGAGTGAATTAGGAGTAGAAAAAAAATGTATTAATAAAATTACTTTTCATTAGATAAAATCTTAAATATTATGTAAAAACGAAGAATAACATCTAGTTTCACTTTCCTGGCGTTATAACTCTAGAGCTATGCCGCAAGAAGGAAAGTGTGGCAATCACTTAAAAAGGTGAGGTATAGGTTTTTTGTATGGATCCCGAAAGCAAAAAAAAAAAAACGTTGGGGAAGAGAAATGTTCTTACGTACGTACACGTGAAAGTGTGCGCGCGTGTTTTTGAAACTAAATAACATTTGTCTGAATAAACCAATTTTGATAAAACCCGCCAAATTGTCTGTACCTTGAACAATTGAAAAAAGTTATTTTTTTATTTATTGTATAATTTTTTACCCGATTATTTCTTTTTGTCTTCTTAAAAATAGTAGTAGTTCAAGTGGATAAAAAAACATATACTTTGGGGGAAATACTGGCGGTGGGGAAGTCGATCATAGTTTAAAATTATCGATATTTCAATTTTTTAATCTCTTTTAATGTATCATTATTTTTCCACTATATAAAACAAATAATCTAATCAATACCAGGAAAGTATATCAACTTTGTTGTCAGCTTTTTACAAATATACTTTTACACAAATGAAAAGTTTACAACTTTTAAAACCGAAAAATTATTAGGTTTTACGATTTATGTACGTTTAGGTACGTTTGATGATACGGTGAGTAATTGAATGAAATTTATGTAATTATTAATAATTAATTTCATGTAACCAACCATTTCTGAATGTTTGAAATAGATAAAAACTGTTATGAAAATTTAACCTTTATAAGTAAATAAACATTTAATAAAGCTATAATAAAAAAAAAAAACAATATATTAATAATAATTAAATAACTAAAAAGAAGTCAATAATATCATTGATATAATTAATAAAAATAATAAAAAGAAATATAAATATTGTATTGAAATAAAACGAAGAAAAAATCCGTAAATACTTTTTTTTTACGAGTATTAAACCATTGTCAATATTATGGAAATTCAAGTACATGTTTATCTGATTCGTTAAAATGATTATTTAAAAACACAGTCAAAAAAAAAAATAGGGAAAAGAAAATTAAAACTACAATTATGTAATTGAAGTATAGGAACGATAATTAGAATCGTTTATAAACACAGATGTGACATGAGTGTGAATTATTTGTTATTGGAGTAATACATTATCCTAGTGTTAATCAACATTTTAATGTTTCAATTCAATATACGGCAGTTTGCCCCCTGCTCTCTTTTATTGAATCGGTATTATGTAACTCACTCTATACATATATGTATGTAAACTACATTTCCAAATATATATATATATATATATATATATTCTGTTCTCTGTGTATTATTTATAACGAGAATCCACTTCCACTGATTGTTCTAAACTGATTCAAATATAAGTGAATGTACACAGAAAAAAAAAACAAGCTCAACGAAAATACTTTATCTTTTATCAGAATAATGTGTTCTAGCGATTTTATTTTAATAGAAAAAGTAATCTATATGTTCATACAGTTAAAAATATAAAATTATTTACTCAAAATGAATGAAAAAAAATTATAAATAATAATATTTTAAATTATAATTGAGGGTTATCATAATGATGTGTTTTTTAAATTTTAAATTTATTCCTTATTTGTCACTTTAAATAATAAATCATATTGAGAAGAATGAGATTAAAACCTGAAATTTTTGCCAAAAAAAAGCAAGACACATATAACCACATGTAGATCTAGATAAGAATTGGTTATTATAAAACAGAAAACAAAATTTAATCTTAATGAAAACTGAACTGAAAAATAAATAAACACGAATTATACAATATGAAGAAGAAACAGGTGTAATGAATATGAATTATTGTTAATAATTTGAATTTATTACATTATAATATATAATATAATATGAATTATTATTAATGAATAAACACATAATAGTAATAATGAATAAGTAAGGGATTCAAAATGTAAATGTTTCATCATGAGTTTATAACTTTTCATAGGAAGATTGTAAAACAAATTTCATAATGCGAACGACCTAAATAAATAAAACAATAATAATGATAAAAAATGATAATATAATAATAATAATAATGATAAAAAAATAAAAATGTTAAGATGACTTTGTTTTTTATTAGAAAAAAAAAAGTGAAATTTAAACTGGTTCGGATATATTACTATAAAAAGAAATTAAATTTTGAATTAAAAGCAAATTTTCTGACATGTGACAGGAAGGTTGAAAATGAGGAAATAAATATTAGGTTAGATGAATCGGATATGAATGAATTTTGTTATTTAACAGTAGATACTACGAAAAATGGAAGTAACGGGACATCAAAATCAAGACTGCTATAAAAAAGGAGACCTTTTCTGTAAGAAGTACAGAAAAGGTCCAGGTGTTATATTAATATTTAACATAAATCTAAGTATTAGAAAGAAATTCTTGTTAGTATGTACGTGAACTATAGATATTTATTCTGTAATGAAAAAATAAAACAATAATAAAGTATAACTTTCTTTATGTATG
>JAAAKQ030505187.1:0-20137 GCA_010016005.3 Zanna intricata | reverse complement strand
TGGCACTGGATAGGGAATCTTGGAGAGCTGCATCAAACCAGTCAAATGACTGAAGACAAAAAAAAAAAAAAGGTAAAAAATGTATAATCTTATTTTACCAACTAACGAAAGAAGATGGTAGTATCTCTATTTTTTGTGAATTAGGGTTTGAGTCTTGTCATGAACGGAATTTTTCATTACCTAGATAATTCACATCTTGAAAAAAAAAAATATCGTTAGGATAACTATAATTGGACATCATCCTGTAGCTACATGAGAGAAAATAAAGAAAATATATTAATATTACGAATTAACTTATTTAAGTGTCATAAGTCATTTTGTATACATTTGTATCATATTTTGATTTTTTAATAATTTTATTCGTTTTACCTTTTATTATAATAAATTGCTCTATGTTGAATAAAGTTCGAAATATAAAATAAAAATATAAAATGAAAAAAATAAAGTGGGAATTGAGAGAGTAAAGCGATGATTTGTACGAAACTGAAACAAAAACTACAATCGTTCCGCAGAAGAATCAACAACAACGAAACTGGAAGAAATAGAAGTGTGTAGCAGAATGGGAAAGTAGGGATGTGATTTATATATCCATCAAGCGGTGTCCTCAGGGAATGTGAGTGACTTGGATTACTTGACTCGAGACTTCAACTTGACCGATAGATCTGTTGAGGGAGAAACTGAGTCACATGGAAAGGTTACAAAGTGTATGCAGTGTGAGAGAGAGAGCGAAAGATGGGGGAAGAGAGAAAGAGAGTGTATGTGTTGTGCGTTTATAAAAGTGTGAGGAGGGCAAAGAAAGAGTTTTGTGAGAGCTGAAGAGAGGGGGTTTTGTATAGGAACTCGGAAGCGCCAGGTAAAGTTAACACGTCACCCAACTCACAGCATCTCACAACGGAATAGGGTTAGGGAAAGCTAACAAAAATAAACTGAGACAGATCCGTTACATCTTAATACAAAAGAGTGATAATATTACGTATGCTCTTTAGAAATAGAAACAGGTGTTTATTTTAAATAATGTATATAGAAGAACACCTGTGTTAAAGAAACGGCGTTCTTTTAAAAATTAAGGATTAGATTTTTTTTTAGTGTCATTCATATTAAATCAAGATAAATTTTTAAAAAAAGGTAGCTGGGATTATTAAAGTAAATTTGAAAGAGCAAATTTTGTTGACCGATTAAATACTGTGAGAAATATCTTGAGGTGGCGCTGATAACTTATACATATAAAAAAAAATCTAGTTATTTGTCCATTTGTTAAGGTTGTAAAAGAATTTAAAACAAAATTATTTTAAAGGTCATTTCTAGAAGAATTAGGCTCTTACGCATCAAATTCACTGATCACGTTGTAGATTTTATTTATTGTTACTTATCGTTAATTTTCATTTTTAAATAATCATTTCGTCAGTAAAATTTTTACTAACTGAAATGTGTCGTTTTATGGATATTTAATTAAAGTGTATCAAAACATATTTTGGAGACGTCAGAAATAATACTCTTCTTTACCAAGTGAAATATTAATAGCAAATTTTTTTGAAACTTTTTCACTGTTTCATTAACTGAAATTCAAAAATGACCACCACTTTTCAATAAAAGGCTAGTTACATCTTTTCGTAAAACTATGTGAAGGGTTGTTTTTTAATCATAAGCATTATATATTAACAAATTTTTCACTCAGAGATGGAAACCAAAACGTAACATAATTTTTGGATTAGTTTTCCGTTAGAAGATTTTTACTTTCTTATACGAAGTAAAGGAAGTATTATGTTCGCGAAAAATTTCAGATTTCAGCGGAAATATTCATTTTGACCATGCCTGAATCCATATTTACTAGTATCGGCGTAACGTCTGTACGTACGTACAGACGTATGTATCTCGCATAACTGAAAGACGATTAGCCTTAGGAAATTGAAATTTTGGATTTAGGACTGTTGTAACTTTTAGTTGTGCACCTACCCTTTTGATTTTAATTGACTCTACCAAAGTGTCCAAGAAAGCCCAAAATCCCAAAAGATTTCGATTTTGGACTTTTTCTTAACTTCAGTAATAAACCTACGTAAGAGCTTTTCATCGGTAAATCATAACTGGTACTTATTTTCATTGTATCCAGGGTTAAAGCCAAAAAAAATTTTAATTAATGTAATATTTGGATCTTACAGAGGAGAAGGCACATCGGTTCGAATCCGACTTCTTATATATATATATATATATTACGTTTCTGTCATTAAATATATTGATTTATTAATAGTTATTAGCCTGTGATTGTAAAAAAAAAATTGCAGCAAATGATAATCAATAACAGTTATAAAATATATATATTAAAAAATATCAGAAGTTATTAATGAATTAAAATTTTATGTACTTTCAATTTTTAAAAAAAATGTGTATATATAATTCAATATGCGTTCACGAAAGTTATGTGGTGTACATATCAGATTTTTTAACTGGTGATTCAGATTTGGTAGATATCACTAACAATTTTAAGACAAGAAAAAATATTTTCTTCTAGCTTGAGATCTCCCAGTGCAAACAACAGAAAGATTGAAATTTCTTCGTTCAAGATCATAATCCGAATGTATAATCTTTGCGGTTTATTAAACGGTACTGAAAAACTACTGTATCATTTACCAGATAAGAAGCCTCTTATTAGGCCAAATTTTATAACTGTTATATCCATATGAGTATTTAAATATTTCATTGAGTTTAGAGACCTTTGACAGGATGTATATAGATATTTTTAATTTTAGTTTTTTAGTTTTTTGCCATACTTGATGAAAAATATATAACTTATGAACTGTAAGACTTCCTTTTATTAAAATATTTTTTTTTTGCGTAAAAGTTGAACTGAGCTGTAGCAACGTTGTTATAACATGAATTGATTTAATCGGAAGCTGGAGTTTGGTGTGTTATGTTTCTTCGGTTCATCCTTTAAGCAAAAATTGTAGAGGCTGAAGATTCCCTCTAATGTTAGAGAAAATAAGTTTTGTCTTTCATTTTATCTTGATGTGATACCAGATCTTGTACTGTACTTGTTTGCTGAGTTCTATACTCTTGGTACTAAGGCCACAGAAGACGTTGCAGACTGATCTGAAGAATAGTAATATAAATTCCGGAAAGTTCATCTGATTCAATGTTTTGCTCTGTCGCTTCTGTCTATATAATAAACAATTCCCAAGAGGACTATGCCTCACAGTATGATCGTATTTCTTATCAGTAATGGAGAATGGATAATATACAAATATGTCTACTTTTGTTTTGTTCCACGATTAGTCCGAATTTGATTCGTATCCATTACAGTTTATCACATTTTCAAAGAGGGTTTTGAATTTGTTTATTTCCATCTTTCTGAGAAGTCTAATCTTAGTTTCTAACTTTTTTATTTTATTTTTTCCAATACCGACAGAAAAGTTTTGTTGCCATTAACATTCTCTTTCTTATTAGGGAAACATTAAAGAAATTGTGACCGAAATGGTTGTGACCGTAAGAGAACGTTGTCATTTTGCCTTTCGTTTCATGTGGAAGTGCTACTATAGCTGTTCTATACATTTTTGGTAGGTTTTTGAATATTATTTAGGAATCGATTTAACAAAAAACCGTTTTTTAACTAAGATTCTCTAAGAGAGATTGCGGCCTTTTATAGAGAGGTTATTACAATTATATTTTTAATATTAACCTTATTTTTTTCATCCTTCGAAGATTCCTTATATTAAAAAAAAAATTCCTATCTCGGTTTTCTGAACTTTCCCGTCAGTTTCGAGTACTGATAAAGAAGAACTGTACATTTTTTTTTTTCTTACTGAGATCTTCTTCTGAATTAAAATTTTGTTAGCGACTCACATTGATTTATTCAACATAAATTTGAATGAAATAATTTTTTCCCCTTAATAAAAAAGGAAATGAATTTAAATAATTTTTAAGTAGTTTCATATTTATTTTTATAACCTTTTCCATACTTTTTTTTTAATTTAGAGAGTGTGACTTAAACTTTTTTCATAAAATGGAAAAAATATTTAACAGTAATCAGAATAGAATTAAAATTTAATTTAAGTTTATTAACAATGGCTTTACAATCTTTTTAAGTGTATGGTCACTGAATTTACGTGCAAAGTAATTAAAAAGCTTAATTTTCAAGTGAGAATATTAGTTAGGTGCCGTTAAAAGCATTTATTAGAAATAATGAGAATATTTGAAAAGTGTTCAGTGAGGAAAGAACAAGGATTATTTGTTTCAGACAATTCATTTATAAAGGATCTATATTAAGATACAGAGTTGTAAAGAAGTAAAAGCGTTTGTACGAATAAAATAATGAAAAATAAATGAAAATTTTATTAATTAAGAATTTTGGAACTAATATTTCATTAATTAATTATTCTGACTCGTTGAACGAATGACACTTCGCATTCATTATAAATCTATTCGTCTGTCTGTTTATTCATTCTACTGTAAGTTAAATCTAATAGAAAAGTACTTGAAAAAATCGTAAGATATTAATTTGTTAAAAATACGATTTTTAATTATTTCATGTCCCATTCAGATGGGATGTGACATGAAATAATTAAAAATTATTTCTTTCTAATTTGCAGGCCTTATTTAACAATTTTTTTTTTTATATTTATTTTTTCAGTCAATTATAATATGTTTACAAAATTCATTAAATAATATAGATTATGCAGTATATAAATCTATCGATCTATAAATATCTATAGTACCAATCTTTTATTGTAAACTTAAATGAATGATAATTAAAAGTATTTATAAAAGATATTTAGAGCTCAAACAGAAGATGATATTAATAACTACCATTAAAAATGTTCTTGTCTGTAGAAGTGACCGTTTGCGATACCAAGAAAAACTATACATATATATATATATATATATATATATATGGGTATCCCCTCATGTGAAACAGAAAAATGTCCTGCAACTGGCAAGTTTAAAGAAATTCGTAGAAACTGATTATTGTAAAAATTGGTTGGAGTTGGCACAATCATGTAGAAGTTTCTTCAGGGGTTTGTAATACTCGCCGGTTTAATTCAAAAGTAGTTATTCATGTTAAAAGCTTACTAAACTTCCAAAAGTGCAGCTATTTTACTTCGGTATTATTTTTCTGGAATTAGTGCTCATATTTTTACAGATCTCTTTAATTAGCAGAAGACAAATATCTGGGTTATTATTCATTCGTTCAGCATAAAAGTTTATATTTTACAGTTATCGGGATTGGTGAAATGAAACTCTTTCTTTTTCTGTTCAGTCTTCGAAACTACCTTAAAGTATTACTTCAAAGGATGAATAAGGATGATATGTATGAATGTAAATGAAGTGCAGTCTTGTACAATCTCAGGTCAACTACTCCTGAGAAGTGTGGTTAATTGAAACCGAACCACCAAAAAACACCGGTATTCACGATCTAGTATTCAAATCCGTGTAAAAATAACTACCTTTACTAGGATTTGAACCTTAGAACTCTCGATTCGAAATCAGCTAATTTTCAATGTCGCGACATTGAACCACTAGATCAGTTCGGTGGGCTTTTTTTTCTTTCTGTTTTCTTTTTTGAATAAATGAAACTACTGAAAGGTGAAATGTTACTAGAAATTGCGAACAGTTCATGAAACTGCTGAAAAGTGCCGTTTTTTCGCATACATTGTCATGTATTAGTTTTATTTGTTTTTTTATGGGTTATCCTGTTTTAATTAATACTAAGAATGAACCTTATATTATTAATGTTTTCATGCAAATGGTTAATTAATTAACATTTCACTGATTAATAACTTGGATTAAAAATTAACCTTCAGTTATAAATAATCAGAAGAAATGAAGTAAAATGTTCAATTTTTACATTAAGGAAATGTGTGCTTACTTGTAAATAGAAGATAATAGTAATAATTATTTAATATTACGTAAAAGTATATATAATTTATTTATTATATACTCAAATAAATAGCTTCACTCATCATCATAGTTCCACTTCTTCAACGGCAATGATAAAATCACTATTAAAAAGTTTTGTTGTGGTATGTGATCATTCATTAAAAATGGAATTTTTTGAGACACTCCCAAAACGGATTAATATTTTGATTGAAGTATTAACCATCGTTTGTTTTTTTTTTTAGTGGTTAAAGAAACGGTTATCATCTAGAAAAGAAAATTTTAGGACAGAATTTCCGTAGAGGTAAAGGAATAGTAAGTAGGTTTATCCATATTTGTTTACGTTGAGAAATGAAAAATCATATGATTTTGATAAAGATCACCCAATATTTCATATAGTGTCTATATTATTTTTAGTAGTATATGAAAAAATATTTTGAGTATAAAACTACATAAAATCTAAAATTATGATTATTTTATCATATATATAAGAGAAAAAATTCATTTCATTTAATCATTCATCCATTCACTTAATTAATCATTTCATATAAATGAAATGATTATTAATTTTTACAAACGTAATAAAATATTTTATATAGTATATTATATCTATTATTAATATATGTTTTAGTATAATAGTTTAATTATTTCTAATTTAATTTAATTTATTATTTGTTTAATAATAGTTTATTTATTATTATTTAGTAATAGTAGTTATTTCAAAGAAATATCAGTGAGGAAATCAATATCTTCTACTGGACCGATTGAGGTCCAGTAGAAAGGAATTAAAATAAAATAAATTGGGTTTAAATAGGTTTTCCACACAATTTTGTTAATATATAAAATGTTTTCAAGTTAATATTAAGAACATTATTGTTACTTTAAAATTTGAAAATGTAGAATTTCCACAGTTTTTATTCTGAAGAAAGATAGTATATATATAAAAAAAAATATTTCGTTAAAATGTTTCAATACTGTATTCTTGAAATATAAATTTTTGCTTATAAACAAATAATAATATGGCTGAAAAACGTTTTGATTTATAAGTATTATTTTATAAACATTTTTCGTTACGAACATTACTACTCAAACATTAAATGGCTAGTTTTTATTAACCCGTTACAAACAATAACAACTTTTATATCTAGCTATTTATATATTTATAACAATATTATATGTTTTTATGAATTTCGAATGATATTTCCTGTTGTTTAGTGACATACAGTAGTATGTCATTAAAGTGAGTTTCGCTGTAGAATTTAATGTTTAACTAAAACATTTCATTTCCTCTCTATTTTATCGGAACTATTCTTTTATTAATTCATTTTTTTGACAGATTAATATCTACAATCTCTTCCTTCAGAACAATAAATGGATGTGTTAAATGACTATATTTAGCCCACTGTGCTGGGATAGTGTTAAACTCGTCATAAATCAGTTCATAAAAACTAATTCCTTCGAAGTTGATGGTTTTCAGGTTTGAATCCTAGTTCAAATCAGTTGGTTGCTTTTATACGGATTTGAGTACTAGATAGTGGATACCAGTGTAAATTGGAGATTGAGGATTAATCAACCACGTATCTCAGGAATGGTCGGCTTGAGTCTGTTCAAGATTACATGTCATTTACATGCCACACATATCATCCTTATTTTATTGGGCCAGTGTGGGTTGCTTATTGTTCACTAGTTAAACAGATTGCAACGAACGCATTAGAAATGTATACATATATATATATATATAAATCTATAATTTACTTGAAGGAGAGAAAGCAAAATACCAATTAACTTCTTTATATTCGTTTTATGTTTGCATGCATCCTGTAGCAGCTACCGATGGATGATAATGAAATGAATTTATTGTAACTTGTGAAAATATGCTCTGCCAAAATCAGGACTAGAACTCAGAACCTCTGCATAGAAGGTAGAGAATCTACCAATCTGCCACGAGATCTGCATTTCAGTAAATAATCCTTAAAATCTACATTTATCCTTTATATTACACACCCAATGTTTAATTTTTTAAATTATTTTTGCTGTTGTTTGTATAATTAGTAGTCATGAAAAATAATACTTCCTAACGACATTATTTCAGCTTCTATATATTTTATTCTTTTACTGCCTAAAAATAAATAATTTAAAATTAATTATAACATTATAAAAAGTGGTGTCCGGATTAAAATCAACTATTATATATATATATATATATATATATATTGCAGTGATTGAAAGAATCAAACAAGTAATAATATCTTCTCACTCATATAACTAATTTTCTTTATCAAAATTATGTGGGTAAAATATGCCTAATTAATTAGAATTCAATTATTACATATTTAGTGAATATCTTAAGTAACTGGGGCTGTATGCCAAAACACCTATCTTGGCGATTTGCTATTCAACATCAGACCCCTCAACCATTCTTTGCAATGCTAAGAATCTTAACAAGCCACAACTGTGTTCCATTTCCTTTCGATTTTCCAGTTTATTCCAGTACATTGATCAAAAGCAGAATTAATCCTCGTGTGCTCTCTAACCAATTTGGTATGTTCAGCTTCGTACCTGGGGCAGACATGTAAGACACGGTGCACTTCATCAATGGCATTTCACTCTGGACACAAGCCTGAATTAATCAAACCAAAGTGGGCTAACCTCTCTCAAAAAGCACCATGTCAGGAAAAACAATGAAAATGTGTAATATGCCTATTGGGTGAAATTCTCCTAAAAACTTGCGTACTTTTTATGTAAAAAAAAATAATTGTTTCAATCTTTGAAATAAATACAAATTCTGCGTACAATCACGCTTCTGCAGTTGAAACAGAGTAGAGTGCCACCGCAAATTATTAAAAGTTCTTGATAAGTCTAAAAAAAATATCTGAGACATACTCAGAATCACTAGAAGAAATAATGATCATAACCTTACCAGTATGATTTTCCATGCCTCATACTGGGCGAAAATCATACTGATAAAGCATCAACTTCTTTCTAGAATTCAATCTCTTCAGAATAATCAGTAATCTGTAATCAGTTATATAAAACCTTGTAAAAAAAACTTTCCAATGAGCAGCGGCGTTAAGGGACTATAAGAAGAGTTGACAGTGATGTTTTTATCACCATAAACAACAATTTAAGAACACTAGTTTCCAACAAACAGAGAAAGAGACACTAAAGAGCATCCAATTAAACATTGTAGTCAAACTACCAACACAAATTCCAACAGAACGGAAATGGAGTTCTACTGTGATTCTATTGAAACTGGGGGCCTTATTTCTACCAGAACTGTAAATTAAATGACTACTTCTACTCTGCAATTTCCACAGATAAAACATCAGAGCAAACAGCAAGAACTTTCTCTCGGACTGGCAGATGATATGATGTTTCATTAGCTACAGCATCATTCAACAATAAATCATTCAATTTAATATTTCAATCTCAGCTTTATCAGAAACATTTCAAGGATCCTTATCGCCTTACTTTCTAACAAAAGAATGTGTAGAATCCCTTTTATATATCCTCACGAAATGAAAATATTCAAACCTCTGCCTTCGATAGTTATCTACCAAAACCGTTCGCCGTTCAGAATCACAAGAGAAGTTTCACGGACTGTTCCAACAAAGGCAACTCTCTAGTCCTCGAAGACATAATTCTTTCTCGACCAGAATTACAGGAATTTAATTCTCAGCGGCATAAATGTAAGACAGGAGAATTTTTCTGCCAGGTCTTCCAATTGAATATTATTCAGACTTCGATCTAAGACAAGGAATCTAGCACAGATAATATTACCAAGTTTAGGCTTCCACCTTCCTATATAGGAAGCGTCTTACAACTCACAAACAAACTCAGAGATATTTAATCGATGATCACTAAAAAAATCACCAAAAAAAGACCACAAGCATCAACCCTAACTGGAATTTTTATCAAAAATAATATATATTCGTTCCACCAAACGATCTCCTTCTATGTACCATTCAATTATATATTAATAACTCACCGAAAATAGTCCTCTAATCCATACTGCACAACTAAAGCTCCAACTAATTCATCCCTATCTTCTGTGACTTATTATGCCAAAGAAGGGATTTAACATTTATATCAGACAGTTACCAACAAGATCAAGAATTCTATCCTTATTTTCTACATGTTTGTGGGATATATCTATTGAAATATAAACTCTCAGCACAGAAATCTAGACCATCAATAAAAAGTTTAACATCGACATAATGAGTATCAAAACGTGTGTCAAAAAGACAGAATCCAATGTCCTTTCACACAGAACTGCGGAGATACTGTTACTTTGAATACAAAATTTTTGTGAACTATTAAAACCCTGTAGATTATTTTTTTCAGTATATGAATGTTGTAAAAGAATTATATCAAGGGACCTCCTATCAATAATTTCACATTACTAGAGCTGAACAGTTTAAGGACCTTGAGAATTTATCTGTGAAAAATTATTTTACAAATATGTGACTCTCATCACCACAATGCATGCAGAGTGAAGCATATTGATTGAACTTTGCTCTATGACAAAATTTACAACATTTAAAATATCTGTGAACATTGAACTACTAGTTGACTCAGCAAGTAGAAAAAGAAATCCACAAAAAACTACCCTCAGTAACAAACTTTTTAAACAGACTAAGCCCAACTTCGAATGCACCGTGATACCTCTGAGCATCTTGTCTACCATTTTGTCTACCATTTGAACAATTACCACCATGTAGACTTGAATTAGTCTCATTCAAGTTGATGTATTACTCCCGTAGTAGAGAAACAACCTGCTATTCAGACAGGCATCGATCTACATCATAGACAAAATTAAATCCCAAACATGAGGTGTCCTTTTATGTCTCTGGTCCACCTTGACCTCCAACCTTTTACAAACACAGATTTTGAATTGACTTTGTCTCCTAGTTATCCGCTATGACAACCAGACCATTCCTAGTAATTTTCAAGTTTATAATTCATAAATCTGACTTCTGGCCTCGAAGGCAATTTAAAATTCTTTTCTAATTTCTTCAGTTGTTTTTTTAGTGCCCGACTTCGTGTTTAGGTAGATGACTTGGTTGCTTGCGGGCTAAACTGGCTTTTAGACATCTCGTTGCAGCGTTTCCACTTCGCTATAATAAGCACATGCCCTGGCACCGGGACGGAAACTTTACTTCTTTACCAGGACGCAACTGCCTCTTACATGCCTGACTAGCTTAGCTTTCATCATCACAGGAGAAGATGGAAATATCCTCACCCCCTCCCGATGGTCTCTTCATTTCTAACCCTCCTGGGCTTCCCTTAGACTCTCCGGATTATATAATTGACATAATGGGGCCAATGCTTCCCTAAGTAAATAATATAAGTTAAGCTAAATTACTTACTTACTCACTGATATCTAATATTTTGTTGAGTAAGCCCAAAAACGTTACAACTGCCTCCAGCGGGAAACTGGCAGCTGGAGGACAGCTGAAGAAGGTGTTACGTCTTTGATCAGACGTACATAGTACGTCTCTGTATTCCATAGTACCGTTTCTGTATTCCTGACCCCGTAGGGAAAGATACCCACCATATGACGTTTCCAGTCAGCACACCACCCTCTCTGTACCTAGCCCTGATGAGCTTTACCGGATATTATCTTCAAAAATCTTGGTGGTTGATATATTACAGTCTCGCTTTGGTCAGGATGCCACCCATGCGAATCCCGCAAGTGATATTACCATCGGTGTACTACTAACAAAGATGAACTCGTAGTAACAAAACACATTTCAAATATGGTCTTAAACAAGACTAAATTCCTAAAATTTCAATGAAGGAACTGAAATCACCTACCCGATCAGGTAAAATTGAGTTCAACACACAACTCGGAACTGAAACCCGAGAATGTCGAAACGACAAATCAACTCGATACTCATAAAATTTTGTGCACATACAAGACATGAAACGCATCATCTAGAACCCCGCAATGCGAGCACAAATCTGCATTCACCAGGCCGAATCGCACTAGCTTGCCCCTAAAAGCATCGTACCCTGAAAGAAACTATATAAGATACTCTGTACCGTAACGTCTTCTGTTGCTAAAAGTTAGCACTAATTAATTATCATTAATTAGTTCCATTTTCTTTGCTAAAATATTGTTTCTCTATACTTAAGAGCAATAAATCTTTCTGATTGTCATTATTCAGCAGCCTAGAATTTTGATTAGTAAGTTTTTTCTTCAAAAAGAACGATTTTCTGTAGATAACCATTTTCTAGTTGCCGACAACATCTTAATGCTCATATTCATATATTAACTTCATTAACAAATGTAGCTAATGCATACCAAAAACCCACTATCTAAATAAAGCAGATGGTTTATAACTTGTACAGAGAAAATTGTGCAGAGAGAAGACGCGTCCGTACTTCTCTCTGCACAATTGAACTCCTGTAGCAAGTGAACATATTATCAAATCAATCATAAGAATCATTTTGGCTAAATGAATGAAAAGGGTATGAGTTTTCCAAACGATCACTATTTATAATGCATAAAAAAAGGAGGTACAGATTCCTAACGGATACTGAATAATAATGTCAACGCATCTTTAAAGTCTCAACGGAAAAGTAAAATTGCTGATCATACTTGATACTTCTCAGAGATAATTACATAATTTAGTTACGACAGCACGAACAACCTGTATAGAAGAGTAATTAATAATTTGAATTAAATAATTATGACTGAAATAATTATCATTAAGCTTGTTACTTCCTTGCACGATGTATAGAAGTTCTATGACCACGAAACTTTCGGTTTTCAATGGAAATATCCATTTTGACAATCTCTGATTCCATTTTGACTTATTTCGGCGTGACATCTGTACGCACGTTCATATCTCGTGTAACTCAAAAACGATTAGTCGTAGGATGTTGAAATTTTGGATTTAGAACTTTTGTAATATGTAACTGTGAACTTCCCCATTTAATTGCAATCGACTGGATTAAAAGTGTCATAAAAAAACCCAAAATCCAAAAAAATGGATTCTGAACTTAACCTAGTAATAACTGCTATAATAACCCCTTATTGAGAGTTTTACAACGATATATCATAAGTGGTACTTATTTTCATTGATTCCATGGTTATAGCCAAATAAATTTTAATTAATCAAATATTTGAATCTTACAAGAGGATACACGTCGGTTCGAATCAGACTTAATCTCCTTTTTTCTTTTTTTTAACTTTGTTTTATTAATTTATTTTTTTAACTCTTTTTTAATTTAGATATATTAATAAATATTTCCCTATCATTGTAAAAATTAGTGAAATAAATTTTATGGACTTCTAAAAATATGTCTATTTAATTTAAAAGACGTTATTTAATATTTGTATATTTGGTAACAGATTTGGTGAAACATGTGATTATTTAATATTAATTGAAAATTATAATTCACAATCGTATTTTTGGATTTTCGTATGAGGAAGTTCTTTACTGTTCACATCAGATTTTTTTCATTAATCTATTAATAATCAACAATAGTTCCCATAAGAAATGTATAGTTCAGAAAAATGTAAAATGTAAATGTATCATAGAAGAGAAAAAATTTAAGATATGACTTAATCTTTACGTCGATTTACGTAAAATGAGATGGGTACATTTATTCAACAGATCACTCTCCTTTAACAAATTTTGGCGATGAGCTTATTATTAAGATTCTTACAGCAATAAATCAGCGATTATTATTAAGCAAGTTTAGAACGTAACCAATTACTTAAATTTATGCTTATCTAATGACCTGCATTGAAGCACTGCTTGACGTGTTAGCTTAGGTTTTTCATTTCTTCTGATTGTAGTTTTTACTACACTTCTAGCCACAAAAATGTATGACATTAATTGATCTTATTTTTTATAACCATTAATTAAAATTATAAACAAATCTCATAATTTCAAAGGTAATATTAATTAAATAGAATCATAACGTTAAGACATAATAATTTTAAAATATTGTGTAGGTTGATTATTAAGCTAAGAAAAAACATATTATAGATTTCCTATCCTTTTATCTTCTGTAATAATTACGTTTCACCGTTTCCTCATTTGAGTTTAACTTAATTTACTTAGGTATCTACAAAGAATTTTAAAAAAATTTGGTTTCTTAAACCAAAGTATTTTTGGTATTTTTAAATACTTTGGTTTCTTAAAAAAAAAAAGAAAAAGTGCAACGGCATAATCAAATTTATTAAATAGGGGGGGATTTCTTATTCTAATAAGAAAAACTTTTGTTATGATTAATACATTTACGTAAGATTAACAAGGAATTAAAAGTCCACAAACCTTCGTCATCAACTGAAAAACTGTACTGTGGTTAAAAAAAAGAATAATCATTCAAGATGTGAATTAGAATTCCATACGTAAGAAAGAAAATGCTCAGAGGCATCTCTAGTCCGGCAAAAACCAAGTTACGTGAAAGAGGCCAAGGCTAATACAGGCTAATGCTATCGTAGTGTGAAAAACTCAAATCCAATCTTGAACTCCCAGAACGGAACATCACTTCCCTCTGGTACAAAGCTGAATTGATTTCTTGTTATTTTTATTTCTTATTACAGATATCCTTTTCAAACGTAACTGAATTTACAACCTAAATTACAAAATGTATTTAAACAGTTTAAAAAAGTATTAAATTGATAATGACTTAATTCTTTATTATAAAGAAGTAGGTTTAAACGTAAATAAATACAAACACCTTTTTTAAGATATTCTAACATGAGTTATTTTATGAGTAAAAAAAAAATGAATATCTTTTACATATAAATCATTTATACTTACAGTTTTTAGATCTTTCATGAAAATTATCTTTTTTTTCTAATAAACCTGCATTGTATTCGAATAATTTATTTTTAATTTCCGAATGTAAATTTTATTTACCATAATAAAATTTATCACTTAAATTAAAATATAATTAATTTGGAAAATAAAGATGAAGTTGACTAGTCAATAGTTAAAAATAAAAATGAATAAATAACCTATTTTATTTTTAAATTTGAAATAAAATTCTAGTTTTAAAATGAAATCCTTTTGTTTTAAGTCAATATATATGTATATATAAAAGGAAATAAATTTAATCGTATAGTGTAGATTTGATTCTTTCTTTCAATGAAATACGCGGCCAAGCGTATAACTGCTTATAACTGAATTCTATTCTTCAACAAAAGGTTATTCATAATATCAGTGGTCTAGATGGAAAAGTTTTCGTGTAAAAAAGAAAATTAACTAGGAAAAGTAATATTATGTTTTTGTACTTCAGATGTATAGAACGTTGCTAAAAGATAAAGTCCTGCAACCATCTAAAAGTATAGAAAAAATTTAATTTTTTTAGCTAGAGGCTACATACCGCTGTATTCTTAATAAAAAACGCGATTATTTTAAAAGTATACCATTTTATAAAGGAAAATTTTTACTTTTTTAAGAATATCTACTAAACAGCTTCTAGATAAAATATTTCCGGTTTTTTTTTTTAATTGGTAATTAAAAATCAAAACCAGAACTATGGCACATTTGCATGACTTTTTTTGGAGGTCATCGTTCATGCATCTTCAAATGTCTTGTTAAAAAAATATTTAAAATTCACAATATTTCTTTATAGGCTGCATGATTTTAAAACAATACCTAAAAAAAACTTTTATTTAAAAGTGAAATAATGGAAAGTGAAAATATGATTACTTTTGGTCAGAATTTTTTAATTTTTGGAAAAAATCAGGTTGTGTTCTCTTAGATATATTTCGGTTTGAATTGATTTTCATAAACATTTTGAATAAAATAGTATTTTTTAGGTCCACATTAAAAACAAACACCTGAATTGAAAAACTAAATAAAAAAAGAGGCCGGCCTCCGTGGCCGAGTGGTAGCGTCTCGGCCTTTCATACGGAAGTCCCGGGTTCGAATCCCAGTCAGGCATGGCATTTTTCACACACATTCATTCATCTCATCCTCTGATAATATACCTTAACGGCCGTTTTGCATATTGGCGAGTGTATAACTTGACTGGTAATGTACTTTCTAAAAGCCCCTACTACACATATTTATATACAGGCGACATAGGATCAAATTCGAATAAAACAAACAATTGTCTCTATAAGGCGTTTTCTCCTCGCAGTCACACACGATTATATCATTAATGAAGCTCAACTGAACTAGTTACTTGGATGGTATCTGATGTAGTTATATCCAACAAATTGTTTATTAATTTGAGGTAAAATAATTTTAAAAAATTTGATTACCTTGCTAAATAGTTGTATACAATTTCATTTTTTTTGTTAATTGAGTTTTCAATATCAATATTTAAGGGGTGAAAATATATTTTATGCTTCAATTTATTAACATGCAAAATTTTCGGTTCTAACTTAGATAATATAAGTAATTAATCGATTATATATAATTGGTAATACATAATTACTTATAATTAATTCATCAAGGGTGTAATTCATCAAGCAGGGATTGTAATGATAATGCTCTATCACTAATATGCATCTCAACTATTATGATATAACTGTCTCTAATGCTGACTTCAGTTTATATGTCATGTTCCGACCTTACCAGATTTTTTTTTTTATCAACTGTTATTATAAATATTTTTTTTCACCATTTCCTTTGAAAAAAGCGGAAAAATATTAAATGTGATGGATTAAGTCAAATCAATTTTTGTTTTTTGAAATGGAAATGTTCTTCCGATGGAAATTTAGAAATTAAAATTTGTATATATCTGTATATTTATATTTTTATAAATAATTTCTTTAGAGTTGTTAGATAAAATGTTAAAACTGTCAATTAGAAAGAGCATAGATATTAAGCAATCACTACTACAACAACCCTAATAAAAATATATACTTGGAAAAGAAATATTGAAATATATATATATATATATATATATATACACACACACTAGTAACTTAGAAAGAAAGGAAATAATTTGGGAGCTGATTCTAGAGCTTTAAGAAAGAAAAAAGTTCACACAAAAACAAATTTTATTTCTGAAAACGCTTTCTTATCGAGTTAAGGGCTAGCGAAAAATTTCTAGAAATTTCAATTCCCCCCAGTGAAATGAGAATATTCAGATATTTTTAGACGTGAAGAAGTAAACGTGACGTTTTATTATGATTTTGGACCTAAAAAATCGAATAAATTGAGTCCCAGAATTGTATCTTCTATAATTTTCATTAAGTCCAGCGTAAAAACAGATAAATTCGGGGATGCAAAAAGCTTTTTTTTTATGTTTAAAGATTGTTAAATTAATTATAAATGCATACATTTGTATTATCTAAACTTGTAGAATATTTTAATTCTTATAAAATTGATGCAATAAAGTTTACAAAAAAAAAAAAATTTTTAAATATTACAAACAAAAAGGAACAAACCTTAAGAGAAAATGTTATGAATATGTACAAATTAAAAACAATTGTTTTCAGTGCAATAAATTTAGATCTTTGAATAATTATGTAGAATGTTTAATAATTGTTCATGAGAATATGTACACTTCCTAGTGTTCATGTTTCATCTGAATGTCATGGTGATGAAAGGGAAAATATTCTTTAAGTGGTACGACTTAGTCCTATAACGAGCACACGAAGATTTCTACACGACTCAACATTCCACAGAGTACAGAATGGAAGGCATGCTCATGGACTGCGTCTTTATCATGTTCAAAAGTTCAACACCCCGAGATTGGTGACACTGCCAGACCTATGTAGTTTTTTCAATGGTTAACAATAATTACCACATAATTCCGTTCATACTACTTTCGGAAGAACCTAATTTTATCCGTAATGGCGTAAACAATACGGAATTACGTATATATTCGGAAGAAAACCCGCATGCTATGACTGAATAAAACTTCTATTAACCATTTTCAATGAACGTGTGGTGGAGTAGGTCAAACAATTAATAGACCCTTTCATTACTAGAACAACCAGTCATGGGAATAAATTATTTTAAACTTTTAAACATTGAATTGTTTATAGTGCTTGAAATTTTTTCGTTTCGAATCGAATTGAAATGTACTACCAACTTGATGGAGTACCAACAGTTTCACGAATGAATTAAGTCAACTCATTGATGTAAAATTTATTGGTAAATGGATTGAACGTAGAGGGCCGGTACATTGGCCATCTAGATTACCGGATCTTACTTACTTCTTTAGCTTTACTGTTTATGTAGATGGCTGAAATACGAGATGTACAAGCAAAAAGTAGACACATATGTTGAACCGATAGCTCGAATTCTTAATGCTACTACCCTTATCTAGAAACGCCAAAATATCATTAAGTTAGCAACAGCAAATGTAAGAAACGAGTTGAAAGTGTACTGATATGAATGGTTGAATTTTTTAACATATATTATAAATTAATGTAAAATTTTGTGATATTTTGTTTTTAAAAATAAAAGTTGTTTTTTTAAAACTTTATTACATACATTTTTTCAGAATGAAATTCTTTACAAGTTGGATAATACAATTTACACATTTACTAATCATTTAACAACGTTATTTATTGTACTTTAAACTTAACAGAAGAAGCTTGCTTGTTTTTTTCACCGAGTTTTTCTGTTTTATGTTGGATTTCATGAAAACTGCGGAATATAAAATTCTGAGATCTGTTATATTTGATTTTTCAGGTCAAAAACATAAGTAACCATCAATTTTACATCTTTAACGCGTTAATAAATTTCAGCGTGACTTCATTTCACCGGATGAACTGAAATCGAGACTAAATTATTCGCTAGCCGTAACTCGCTAATGAAATTATTTCAAATATACTTTATATTTCGTTATAAGCTTTTTTCTTATTTCAAGCTATAGAAACAGTTACAAAATTACTCCTTAATCACTCAAGTATCCTTAATCAGTATATTATTTATTAATATATAAATAGTTTATTATTTAATATACTATTAATAATTTTAATAATAAATAAATAATTTTGCAATAAATATTTCGTAAAAAAAAAAATAATATTATTAAATTTAAATAGAATTTATAAGTATGGAATGTAGAAGATATATATATTTTTATTTTATAAAAAAAAGTGGTTTATCTACGACATTTTTTAAAAGTTTCCATAAATCAAAATTATTGTCTTCGTCATCGAAAAATCAATCTATAATTAGAAAGTTCACTAAAAACGGAAAAAAATCTCTGAAAGATCATTTGATAGCCTTAATCTAAAACAATGATTTTTTCCATCGGTTACAAAGCCTCTAACTATACTTGTTTTTGTTTTTGGAACCCAAAAAATGTTTATTCTTCTGATCAAATTGATTCATCTATTTCATCTCAATTTCATTATCATTTAAGATAAAGTCTTTTGCAAGACTAAATATTTCAAGTAGATACTACTAAAAAATAATTATTTTTGCCTACCTAGTTATACTGAATTACTTTTTCTGAACTGATTCAGATCGCTACTTTCTTACAAAAGAAAGTTTTTATTTATTGGTTTGAATAAACCATTTAATAGCCAATTTCAACTCATTTTTGTTATAGGTATTTAAAATTTCTGTTTTTCTAAATTAGTTAGCTTTCAAGATCCTGAAAGTTATCTTTCAAGAGATCTAACACATCCCTCCTGTATTTTAATACAATTTGCAAAATGGAACTGGTTTGAATTAAAATATTTTATCCTTTTTCTCATTAAAATCTTCGGAGAGCATCAGAAGTTCAAATTGTAAATCATTTTCATAACAGGTTGGTACATTCCAACACAAATAAAACCTGAATATTTATTTCATTTTTTAATCTTGTAACAACGGTTTTGCAAGCAGGATTTTATTTGGAATGTTTTCTAGTTCGTGTTCTTTATTAATCTTTATTTGACGAACTGTAAATTATATTAGAGACTTTTGATCAGGGATGAATAATCGTTACTTTTTTTTATATGAAAGAAAGAGAAATGTAATAAAATGAGAAGATATAGAAATAAATGTAATAAAAGAGAAATATAATCTATGAATTTCTGACACCACGAGTTGGATGGATGTTAGCTATATTTACTCTACAATTCTTTCACTTCTATGTGATGTGCCCCCCTAATACAATCTGAAACATGATTATAAAGTTTTTTTTTTTTTAAAGTTTGAACAAAAGATCTTTGGGACATAGTGTAAGGAGATGTGGAAGAAGGTACAACGCTTTGATTTACAGTATGCATAGAGTGATTACGTATATGTGGTTGTTACGTAAGCACATCACTTATACGGATTTGAATACTAGATCGTGGATACCGGTGTTCTTTGGTGGTTGGGTTTCAATTAACCACACTTCTCAG
>JAAAKQ030505154.1:0-20142 GCA_010016005.3 Zanna intricata | reverse complement strand
AAAAGTAGTTTGTAAAATTTCAAAAACATGCTTTTTCTAAGGCAATCCTTCCAAAGAAGGACTGCTTATAATCCTTCTGAAACCAGCTGGCCTCTATTTAATCAGAAAGTACCAAATATTGTTTATATATCTTTCAGAAATGTTTGTTTTATAACACTGCAAGAAACATGAAAATGAATATTTTAAATCCCTTTTTAATACACTGGACTGTGTATTTATTTAAAATGAAAATAGGATTACAAAAATTTAATATCAGTAGTACAAATATTCACACCCACTGAATGTTTAAATTTAGACAGACTGGTCTTATTCACTCTTTATAAATCAAAGGCCCAGTCAGTGTAATCCAAATAACTGTAAAGAAGCATAGAAAAGGGAGGGAAAGAAATACATACACGTAGACCAAATGAAATGTGAACTACATACTATTTAGCTTTCTTGCATTCTGGACACCTTCAGAGCTTCTAAAAACAACTATAAAATTTAAAACGCATTATGATTAAAATAAAATCTGTGTATAAAAATATATGTTGAATTTGAAGTATACTACACTATATAATAATTTGCATAGTTATACATCAATATTAATCAACTATCCAATTAAAACTGATTGTTTCAGAAGTTGTAAAAGAAAATTTTTCAAAAGATCTCAGTCGCATCATTGTGAAATCTACAGTCTATAACACTGCAAAAGAACTTAGTTCTGATAAAATGAAGCAACTACTCATCCAAATTGCTAACTCGATGGTATGTATACATTAGTAAAGTTAAATGAATAGTTTTCCTGCCTCATTAAAGAATTGTTAAAAACAACTGACAAAAGATCTGTGAATATGAGGCAACAACTGGCAATACACATGTGAAGTGTATGGAGAGCCAACATCCTGTGCCATGCTTCATTATCAGTGGTAAATGGGAGGCTGTATTCCAGTATTCTTCCATGGCATTTGAGATAGTTAAATACCATGATGGGAAAGCCAACTATCATAATTATAATTGTTAATTATAAGTTAAACATAACTTTAGTAGCATTATGGGAAGCAATTAATAAAACAATAAATTTTGGTAGATAGCTCCTGACAAGAAGTTGCAAGCTTACAAAAATGTAAAAGTTATTCCATTTTAATACAGAAATGCTAGTTTTCTATTAAACAATTTTTTCTAACAATTTTAATATAGACAATTCTAATATGTAGGCATAAAAACTGCAACTGGATAATAATATCTAGAGATCATTCTTTAAGGCACTTAATGTGAGGAACTATGTAGGTGTATACATTACCGATTTTTATCATATACGTTATACAATTTTTTCATTCAAAAATTTCATCTACTTAGAATTGAACAAGGAGGTCCCCAATGCCTGCTTAATGGTACTATTGTGAACTACTAGACTAAAAAATTGTAATTCTCATAACTTGGCTTTCCCAATAAAAGAAATGTTTTTTAAACATTAATATTTTTACCTTCACTTAAATCCTGTCAATAGGTAAAAAAAAAAAAAATATAGAACACCCTATGAATTTAATCAGGGATTTTCATTTAGGAAAACACTGCATAAATCAAACAGATTAAGATTTTATAAATAAATATGTAGTTCCTAAGTTAGAATATTCTACATGTTAAGACTAAACAAGCAAAAAAGAAAGAGAGAAATATGTCCCCTTCCACAATAATATAATCATTTTTTTTTTTATATTATGAAACCAGATAATGACAATTAACTTACATGATGTACTAACAATTTTAATTGCTTATAAAATGAAGTTCATTATTTCTAAGAAAAACAAATTTCAGAAAACTCTGAATTACTTTTTCATCCAATAATGTTAAAAATTCCAATTCTTTGTCACAAAAAATTGTTAAATTTTAAAATGTTAAGTATAAAATAATAATATTATACATAAATTTAAAAATTGTTGATGACAAGAAAATTCCTTAAACATAAGAATTTACAAAAAAGGTTTAAACTGATAAAGTTCATTGGTTGATTGTTGTGCAAATTTTTTAACAATTTAAAGTTACAACACTTTTAATTATAGATGATCAAATCTTACTGCAATATTAATCGTTAATAAAAAGGAGTTAGAACTACAAGGGTTCAGTCCTTAAAAGGCATTTCCATTAACAGCAAACGCTGTTCAGAGTTAAATAAACTTAACTGTAGAAATCATATTCTTATTATTAGTTTACTTCCAGTTTTAGGCCTACTAATAAAGGGTATTACAACATCACAGCAATAATTTTAAATTGTACCAGTCTGAATATTTATAAAATGGTTTTTTAACTGATGGCAGTATATTTTATGTATAAAAGATGTAAATACTATGTATAAAGGTTATAAATACTTTACTTGCGTGAACTTCCTTTTGCATCTTCAAGCTGCCACTGAGAATAAAGAGTTGTTTTTATTCCGTAGGAAGTGGCCCTGGTGTTTGAATAAGTTTTGAAGGATCTCTTTTGTTATGCTGAATTTGAAACGTGTATAATTAAAACTGCAATTATTAATTCAAGATGAATCTAATATGTTTCTGTGCTTTTTCATATTTTAAGTTATTAAAGGATTTATAATTTTTGTCAGTTAGATTTCCATATTGCTGATGTTTGAGCATATTACATGTTTCAGTGATTATAATTTTGAAAATGAAAACAGTTATGAAATGAATTTCTGAAAAAGTTTTCATTTAAAGCAAAACTTAGCTTAAACTAAGGAAAACATCTCTATAATTCTAACCTCAAATCTATATTTCTTAAAACTATTTTATATTTTTCACATAAAGTATATCCACAATATATAAAAGTCAAACTATGAATATTTGCCATAAGAGTTGGCAAACTCCTTTCTGAACTAATTCAAAACAATCATTAATACAGATTGTAGTCAAATCCAATTGCAATAAGATCATCTCCCATCTGATATATAATCATATAAAATTATGGGGAAAACAGTTAAAATTAGAAAATTTATTTTTACATTAAAAAGTTAAGTTAGTTTTTACATAAGTTCTCATATAGTTGGAAGTTTATATATTGTATTGTAGACATACAATACCTAACTCGTACTCAAATAATTTATAAGCTAATTTTTAACCTCTTCTAACATTTTAAAATTTGTAAATAATATTTCTTTAATTTGTGTGAAAAACATTTTTTTTTTTTGTGGAAAATCCAGAAAATTAATCACATCAGGTTTGAAGAGTGATGTATATAAACAAACTGGTCATAATTACTATGGTCTAATTACTATTGTCAAGAATGGATAATTATGAATAATGGTCACTTTCTTATGTTGCAGATTATATTCAGAAGATATCAAGATAAAGAAACAAAAATGCTTAACAGTCATTACTTTCAAGCTAGTCTGTTAGAAATTGGCTATCGTGTAAACAAACAGACTTTAATTAATCTGGTAAATTGTTATTTTTTGGAAAGTAAAATTTCATTGGAAAATTTCATTATTTGTGTAGTTCAACTAAACATTAAGATAAATAATAATTTGACACAATAAAAATGTAACATCAAATAAATACACACTGTACATAAGCTAATAAAAGATGTCTGGGTTTAAGTTGTTATAAATTTGTTACAGTTTAAAAAAAAAATTGCAATATTGATTAAATTAAAGCCTACTTTATTATATATATACATAACTAGAATTCATTCTAACAGCAAGAAATATGTAAATTAGTCATAGCACAGAAGAAAAACTCAGTTTTTCGTCCTTTCTGAGCTGAACTTAACTACAACAAAACAACTATGTAAAGTAACAGTTATTTGTTTAAATAATGACTTTTAGCTCTTAAATTTCTAGACATTTTGAGAGTATTTTTCTAAACTTACACTCCATTTCTGTAAACAAGATAATTTTTGACAAAAGTGAATATTTCATAATAGGAATTCAACATGTGATTGTCTGTTTTTGATTACAATTGAGTTTAACAAGAAACTTGAAAAGTCTTTTTTTTTAAGATTTTTGTTTAGATTGTTCGTATGTGGGAATACAGTGTAAGCTGTATTGTATTTTTAAAACTAACTTAGCCATATCAGCTATTCTAGTTCTCCACTGAGGGCTATTTGCTATAGTAAATTTAAGTAGGCACTGGAACTATGATTTGTTTGAAACTGTAATAAAAATGTTCATGTATTTATTGTGTACTTACATTCTTTAAATAAATTTTCATCCAATAAAATTACAAATAAACATACAAAAAACAATTTCTCATTTTCATGTACTGTCCACACTGGAATTACCTGAGATGTCACCTTAATTGTGTCGAATTTAATTCACACTAGAAATCTGCTTCTTCACTGACCTCCTCAAAAAATACTCTTGCAGAACTCTCCTCGCAAACTCACATCATGACGTCTTGCTTAGACTAATTTCACAAACTCATTCAACTCTTCCTCATAGTATTCTTATCTTCTTTACCTGCCATACCGAACTCAACTCAAGAGAACAATTGACTGAGTCCTTTTATTTTCACACAATCCTATCCTGGGTCTGGTAACTCTTCTCACAATAGAACTTCTATTTAAGTGAATCAGCAGGAAATAATACAAAAGATAATTGTTATTGACCTTTTATCTTTACTAAAAGTGTTCCTTTTAGCCCCTTTCTGGATTCTTCTCATTATTATATTTACTACTACTTTCTTTTTAATTGGTAGAAATTCGTTACTCAGGTCCGCTATACCGATCTTGATACAATACATATATTTCAGAAATAAA
Source organism: Zanna intricata (assembly GCA_010016005.3). Taxonomy (NCBI): domain Eukaryota; kingdom Metazoa; phylum Arthropoda; class Insecta; order Hemiptera; family Fulgoridae; genus Zanna; species Zanna intricata. The sequence continues at coordinate 15,414 of JAAAKQ030505154.1, read as the reverse complement.
TCTTGACATTTTTAATAGAAACGATTTTTAATACTCTCAGGATAATTATAACAATGGACAACAATTTGCACAATTTATTAGCTATCTTATCTCTCAATGTGTAGAGTTGAGGACATGTATAATTTTCAATCTACACTAACCTTTTTTATATGCATCCTGACAATGGTAGATAAAAAATAGTTTTAATGTTTATTTATATTACTAAAGAAGCAAAAGGGCTTAATATTTAGGAACAGACTTTTTAACTTTTCTCCAAAATAACTCTAATAGAAGTCTCCACAAGGTACACCAGGATATATCCAGAAGAAATAATTGAAATTTGTCCAGTGAACTAATCTAAACAAACTTCATCTATCAAGTACCTCACCCCATTATCATACTTATCACCACCCCATTTATCATACCCCACTGCCACCACACTAGGTCACATTTAGAGTTGTAACTTGGGACTTCGTCCCATCACAAGTGATATCTACACAATCAAGGTCATTTAAGAAATACTATACCATTTGAACTATGCAATACCAGAGTTCAGAGGAGGTAACGGATATGATGGGCTGCTACTTAGAAGATAACATGTGTTCGGAAGCATTGGAATGCTGTAACACTGCACATATAAACAAGAACAATATAAAATCCAATTACATTTCAACACAATGTAAACTACTTATAATAAAGTCTATTTGGTCAGTTAAAAACAATAATAACCGACCAAATAGACAAATACAAAATTCTCAACATGGGACTACAGGAAATATGAAACATCGACCAGAATACCATGAAATCTAAAGGAAATAGGCTCTACAAAGGTATACCCATAAAGAGAGGTCATGAAAAGTGTCCCAGTTTGGAACAGGCATTTTGGTCAGCCTCAGAAGAATAAAATCCATATAAAAATTCAAGTCACAATCACCAAGAATTTCAACACTCACTTTAAAAGCATCTAATAAAAATCTACACCATAATAAATGTCTATGCCTCCACTGATAATAAAAACAAATCTCCAAAAGGCTGTAAAGAAACAGAAAAGGTCAGGAACCTACTCCAACAGACCATAAATGACATCCCCCAAAATCACATTATACAACTAATTGGAGATTTCAAAGCTCAACTAGGCAGAGAGAGAAGTACCGTAATATCATTGGAAAATGGCCCACCCATAAGAGAACAGGTAAAACAGACAGACACTCATCAATCTCTGTAGAAACCACAACCTAATCTTGAAATCCACAAATTTCAAGAGGAACACCCCAATTACATTAAATGAGAATGGCAATTAGATGTCTTCGTGGACAAACATCACCACAAAGAGATCTACAATGTAAAAGTCATAAAATCCTGTCCAAAAAATCATCACCTTCGTTATTGAAACTATTTTTGAGTTTGGTATAAATGTAAAAATCTCTTGGCTTTGTGATGAACGGTGAGCTCTGTGGGAACCCACCTTGCACAAGTCTTACAGTAGTTCAGTTTGTTTTGAAAGATGGAATGAGTTGTGCTAACACTTACTCTACATTTTTCACCACTTTGTTCAACTGTAAGTCATCAGTCTTCTTGGATAAATGAATCAATATGAGAATCCTATGCCAAAGTCGCTGCTGTTACCAGACGCCTAGAGCGGCTGCTCTTCAGTTACGTTTTTATGGCCACTTTTAAACTTCTCCAACCATGCATAAAAACTCTCATGATTCATCCAGCTACTGCTGTATTGTTTGTTCATCCCAGAGAACATTTCTGAGGTTGAACAGTTTCTGAAAGTAAAAATCGGATTAAAGAATGCTGTTCTTCAAAAGTACTATCCTCAAGCGAACACGTCATCGTAACTAAAACTTTAGAGGTTTGCTCATTAAAAAATCTAGAGAGGTATGAAATAGGCTATGTAAAATCTGCATTCAGGCCACAAACACACCCTGACTAAGTGATTACTAGCTTAGGTACGTTTATAAAATAGGACCAAGAGGATTGAGATACATAGTCTTACTTGGTGATTGGTCGATAACAATTCAAATATAATAACGAAAATAACTAATTATAAAAAAACTTGCTTTATAACATCTTGAAAATAGTTTCAGACTTTTAGTTCCTTGAATATGATAAAATATAGCTATAAATACGTATTTAATAATACGTATAACTAAATAACTAGAAATACGTATTTCTAGTATTCTAATGTTAACTCTCTTATTTTTTTCACGTTATCTCTTTTTTTTTCATTTGCAATCTCTTATTTTTATCCGAGAATATCATCCTGTAATTTAACATTCAATGTCTGTTTATATTCTACTTTATCCTTATTAGACCAGAAGTCTGAATAATTTAATGGCTAAGTACATCAGAAAACTTTTAGTGGTGATTTTTTTGAAAGAATTAGTCGTAATGCAGAATATTTAAGCAACATCTCTGTATCCACTTAAAAACAAGCATACAAATGTTTATTATTATTTATATATTAATAAGGAGTAATATTACTGTTTTTTTTTTTTTAAATTAACACACAAGGACATTATATAAAAAACACTACTCATATATTTCTATTTAAAAACCAAAAATCACTTTGCATAAGATATGGTTTTTATTTTCAAAACGGAGTGATAAATTTTCACACTAAGTGATATAATTGTAGTTTTTAAATGCAAATAAATATATTTTAATGAGTAATTGTAAAAATAAATGTGTACAACGTTAATCATTTTTGTATGAGATTTTAAGGGTGCTCTGTTAGAAAAATTTCCTATTCTCACGAGTGTTAAAGTTATTCCTTTTGCTGTGAAATGTACATAAAAATTAAAATTTTAATATATTAATTTATTGCCTACAGTTTCTTTTTTAGATATGTAAAAAAAAATACTAGATCTACACAAAGACATCATTTCCTGTACTGAATTGAAATCTTATCATAAATGTGTACAGTGGGTTGTGTGTACATATATAAATATTGATTAAATCATAAATAATGGATTGTTTAAAAAATCTATTTGTCAGGCTTTTCAGGTAAAATAATGGTGATGAAAATTCTCTTTTGTTTGAACAAAATTAATTGTTGTCTGGATGGTTCTCAGAATCTTTGTGTCTGATGAAATGTAAAGTTTTGTGATTGTACATATAGAATTAAATATATATATTATAGGATTCAGGGATGATACGTATATTATTCATCAAAATTTGTTGTATTCCAATTGGTAAATTTTATTTACACCTTATCATTGATTAAAAAACAGTTTATGATTTTTTGGAATTTACTGCCTAATAATTGGTCAGTTTCTTTTACAGGTGAGATTGGAGTGAAGTAGTGACGTTTTGACAGGTCATTTGTATTCATCATCATTGTAGTAAATAAATGTTTATATTTTTTCATGCTCAAAAAACTATGTTAAATATCAATTTCTATGATTATCAGATTCATTAATCTCTTTATTCAATATACAATTTCTCTTTTTTACTTTCAAGTATTATAATCATGAAAAATTTCAGATTTCAACCGAAATATCATTTTGACTAGTTTTTGATGTGACATCTGTATGTGTGTATCTCGCATAACTCGAAAACAATTAGCCATAGAATGTTGAAATTTTGGATTTAGGACTGTTGTAACATCTAGTTGTGCACCTCTCGTTTTGATTGCAATAGACTGAACCAAGTCTCCAAAAAAAAGTCCAAAATCCAACAGAATTTGGTTTTTAATTATTTTTTTTTTTTTTTTAGCTGCAGTAGTAAGCCCTCTTTGAGAGCTTTTCAATAATTTGCTATAAGGAATACTTAATTTCACTGGTTCCAGAGATATGCCAAATAAAATTTTTCCATGGCATGAGTGATGGAATCTTGCGCTTTCATCCGCAAGTCCTGCGCTCAAATCTTGGTCACGCTCAGCATTTTTGTATGCTATATTTCCATATCGCACACACAAACTTCAACCTAAGCTTATATGATGATATCAAGCAAAAAAAAAAAAAAAAACAATTAGTGAAATATTTGGATTTTACAAGGGTACTTATCAGTTTGAATTATACTTCATCTCCTTGTTTTTAACTTAATTTAAATATATTGATTTATTAATAATTATTAACCTCCGGTTGTATAAACATTTTTGCGATAAATATTTCAAGAAAAAAAAAATCAGAAGTTATGAATGAAATAAAATTTTATGTTCTTTTAATTTAAAAAAAATTGTATATGTAATTTAAAAGGTGTACAATGAAGTTATGTGGTGTCCATATCCAATTTTTTTAATTTGAGAATATAGTATTGTAGTATAATATTCTTCTCTGTTTATGTTCTACTGCATCCATATTAGACAAGAAATCTTAAAAATGTAAAGGCAATATGCATCAGAATAGTCTTAGTGGTGATTTTCTTGAAAGAAATAGTTACATTGCTGAAGATTTAAGCCAACATCTCTGAATCCACTTACAGACATGTATATAAATGTTTGTTTTATTTACACATTAATACGGAGTAATATTGGTTAATTTTTAATTAACACAGATGTTTATCTTTATAATTTCAGAAATACTACTCATACATTCCTATCTGAAAACCAAAAATCATTTGCATAGTTTTTATTTTTAAAACAGAAGTAATAATGAATTGGGCAATATACTTTGAAAGTTATAATATGAAATAAATTGGTGTAATATTTTAATAAAAGTTTTAAAAATTTATGAAATTCCACAGTGAATATTCAACCCTTTTAAAATTTCCAAACTGGTGGAAACTTTTCCCAATAAGTTGCACCATTTTACTTTTAAAATGAAAGTATAATTTAACGGGTAATGGTAAAAATACTTGCATTCATAGTTAATTTCTATAAGAAATTTTAAAATGTAAGAATAAGCAAAAGACTGAGATACCAACATTCACTAGTTTTTAATAATAGTGCAATTTGATGAAAATTAATTTACCTTTTGATCCTTCATAAGTCATGAAATGTGCATAAAAGGAATTAAATATTACCCAAATATGATTCTAATCATCCTCAACCAAAGCCGATACAAAATAAATCAACATATTCATTCTTGCATATGATTGCATTTAAATTTCACGGTCCCAGCAGATTACTCCAGTTACTAACTTATCAGAACACTGTATTTTCCTACCATTCACAAGTGCAAATACAATTGACTAATCAAAAAGTCACTACTTTACACAGATCACAATTATTAAAAGTTGCTTTTAAACTGACCAATTAATAGGCAGTTCATTCCAAGATAATACCTTTTATTAACCAATTACAAAGCATTAATAAAATCTACCAATTGGAATATAAAATATTTTTACATAATATACATACCATCCCTAAATGCTGTTAACATTATATCATAAAATCAGATAACGTTACATTTTATTAGATGAAAAGACTGAGAAGCTTTCAGACAACAATTAGTTTTTACCAAACACACAGAGTGAATTAAGGAATGGAAAGAAAACGTATCAGAAACTGGTTCAGTGGTTAAAACCCATGGGTGTGGCTGACAAATTGTATCAGAAGAGAACATAGGGCAAAATGTTTCAAAGAAGCCATGTAAATCCATTCACAGAGCCTCTCGGGAACTGAATATCCCAAAAATCATCCATTCACAGAATTGTGCATAATTGTCTAAAGTTGTACGCATACAAAATGCAACTGCTCCAAGCATTTATAGCAGAAGTTATGCCAAAGACAGCAGTTTTTGCAGAAAACATGTTGGAACGCAATGATCAGAATTCTAACTTTCTTTCATCAATTATATTTTTCGGCGAGGCTACATTTTATGTTAAGTTCATGTTAATTGTCATAACATAAGAATCTAGGGGTCAGAGCGTCCTCATGAGAAAATTGAAATTCCAATCGGTCAGTAATTTTTGTAGCACATTTTCATTTTTTATCAACAAAATTTGTTCTAAAATTTTTAAATCTAATGTAAAGATTCCATCATCAAGAGATTACTGTGGTAATTATAGCTAAAACTCCATCACTTCAACAGAAGCTCCCATTTTAACAAACCTCAAAATAAGTATTCAATCAAATTTTCTTATTACCTTTTTCTTCAAATTACATTGAATTGAGCAATAAATTTATTGGATTTATAATGATTAGATGAAATACATAATTTTTAAATTTATAGAATACTATTATCATTCCAAATAACTTCGAAATATACCAATTCATTTTGTTTAATTTATTACAAGGGTACCTATCACCATCTCCATAAATGAAAATTGATTTCCAGAATGAACTTAACACAGCAATATACATTTCCCGATAAAATAGTTTAAACATTCCCAAGTATTTACATCTAAGTATACCTAAATTATTCAGATGTGACAAATCTGTAAATGAGTACTGTTCATGTGCTGTTCTACCATTGAAATAATATCCTGCTGCTATTAAAATAAATGTTCCCATAACTTAAGTCATAAAATTCATACCTATTCTGAAGAATTAATTTCTATTAGAATCAAAGTTAGGCAAAAAATTCTTTACAACTTTTAATGATTCACATCATTATGCAGGAAATTCTTCTCAAAATTATCTGCAGCTATCTCATGTCCATACAACAGTTATCATTTTTTTGAACTTAAACTTCTACAGCAATAAATTCATCCTCCCAAAATCTTATGGATTATTTTTCTTAAATAGAACATTTAAATTATAGTCCAGTACTTACATTGTTACAGTCACACATTCACTTTTCTTAATTATAATACCCTACTAATTAATGAAAAGACATTTTATAATTTGAAAAGTCATTTTAGAATTAGGCGACATTCAATGTAAGCTAAAAAAAAACCAACAATGAGAGAATAAAATTAAAAAAAAAAAGAATCAAAACTAAGAATTAATAGAATAATAAATTAGGAAATTAAAACACTGAATAAAACAAAATTTAAAAAAAGTCGTTAACTAAAACACATATAATCTAGATTAATGTATAAATTTAAACACATATGTAACAATTATTTACAAATTACTTTTTAAAAAACTAATACAATGAATAGGGTTTTTATCAATTAAAATATCACCATGTTGGATCTCCAAATCTCTGCATAACTTTATCTTGAGTGACTAAATCCATTTGTACTTTTTTCCTCATGTAAAATATTGGGCAATCTCGGCTGAAATAAATATTGTTCAAATACATATATATTACACACATTAAGAAATAATTCAATGTTTACAAGCAGTAGTATAAAAAGAGAAGTAATTAATTTTATAAAAATGTGTTCGCACCCCCCCCTCCTTTTAAGTTGTTTCCAGATGGCTCCCAACATGGCTATCTGAAGACAATTGTTACATCCACATTATAGAAAAAATGTGTTTCATAAAAGATAAAATGATAAACAAAAAAAAAAGAATAACACCAAATGAATTAATATTTTAAAACAACTAAAATATTACCAAATGTAGCAGTTAAAAATGAGAATATTAAGGAATTAAATAAAATATAGAATAATAAAAATGTGGTACCAAGTATGTATTGTATAGCACTTACAATTTTGCAGCTTTATTTCATTTTCATAGTTTTTTTTTTAAACAATTAACTATGGTAACTACAGTAAAGTGGTAATTGCTGTCTTTTAGCCACTTTCCCTTATACCCAAATTACAGTACTGTAATACATTTTGTACTGAAAATTTGTATTGTTGCATTTTCAGTACTGAAAATACAACACTATATTGTAGTAACTGAAAATACCATAAAGTAATAAACAGTAATACTTTATTAGAATTAGAACACATTATTACATTAATACAACATATTTGAATGTATATAACTTCACACTTAGATTTAAGTAAGTTATCTGAAAAAGTAAGAAGTTATTTTTGTTTCCTTGGAGTTAATTTTTTCTTTAATACTCTGCATGTATAACATATATAGAGGATCTTAAATGCTTTTTTGTTCCAACCACATATTAAACAATTTAAATCTTTCAGAACTTCACTTATTTTATTAAACACAACCTCCAATAAATAATTACTTTTTTGTCTGACAAATCATTCCAAGGTGCAGTAACAGATTGTTCTATTTCATCCTTGGTCATATAATACAATAAAGGAATTTTATTGTCTTCCTGAACCCATTCTTCCAGATCTGTAACCAATACTTGGCCAATAAATGCAGGATATTCTTGAGCATTTTCATTATTAAAAATATGAATACTGTCTACTTCATGGTTATTGTTCTTCAAACATTTTGACCAGCAACAATTACGTATAGTAGCCACATTGCTTTCATTATGCCATGTATTTTTAGAATAAGTTTTTAATGTGTTTTCAAAAATTTCATTGATCCAATAGATTAATAGTCATATTTTAAGGTAAAAACATAGTATAATTTTAACATCTTTTGATTCTAATAAGTTAGGTAGTGGATGGACCAATTATCAAGAAGAGACATAAATCTTTTTCTTCTAGCTTTTAAAAGAACAAATATTTTTTAACAGATGCACAAATTCCTCATTAAATCATGTTAAAAAAATAATATGTCATCCAAGGATTTTTGTTTCTTTTACAATTACCAGTAATAATTTTGTGTTTACATGATACATAATACTTCATGTTTATTTAAATTAATTCACATAATTAGTATGCATTTCAATTTTTCAAAAAATAAAAAATATTTTTTATACCTAACAGTTGTTTTTTTTTTGGGAGTAGTCCTTCTATCCATTTTACAACTGATATATATATATATTATATATATGATATTTTAAACCACATTAAAGTGGATCATACTGTAGTTATTTTACTTTCTGTTCATTATCTGAACAGAAAGCAGAAATTTCGTTCTGTTATGAACTATTATTAGTGTTAAAATACGTAACAGGGTAATCAAACCTAACATTTAAATATTACTAAGTTTGTACTTCCCATCCAGAACATAACTAAAATTCTAATAGTCCATTAAATAAATTTTACTCGTATAGTGCATTTTTAGCTTTAAGCAAAGAACCTTTAACATTTTTCTCCTATATAATTAAAAAAATAATAATAATTAAAAACCTATAGAACAAATTGTTACAAAGATTTTTAATTTTTTTTTTTTTTTAAATCAATAAAAAATTTTTGTAATTTTGTGTAAATATAAAGAAAGAAGATTTAAAAAAAAAATTACTGAAAATGGGCTTGACCTGAAAGTGCTATGATGAGCAGAAAAAAGTTAAGGTAAGAATGTTTCTTTGATTCTGCACTTTGTGTAATGGCTGAGAGAAATATAATTTTTATTACATACAGACATAATTATTTTTATATACTGAATGGACGAGAGTCACATAATTAATGTACAATCCATACATGATATATATTAATATTTTTAATAACAGAAAACACTGTAGCATATATTTTCAAATTGTATATAAACAAACAAGTTGATAAATGCAAAAATACGTCAATAATAGTTTAATGTTGTTCACGGCTCAACTACTCTTAATAGTTACAAAAAATCAAGAGTATGATTAACTTGAAGATGACAATAATGACAACTAACCTTGTACAAAGAACTTCTTCATGAAGACTTCCTTGACATCGTTGGCACTGAGTCCACAGCTGGGAGAATCTATCTTCAAGGGACTGATATCTAGCGGGAAAAGAAAGTATTACTTACAAATTATATGTTTTATAATAATACATAAAAGAAAAGTGATACTAATGGAATTTTTGTACTAGATTCTATACATGATTACTTTTATTATAAGGTAAAAATACAAAAACTGTAGTATCAAAGTAAAACTGATTAAAAAACATTTTATTATATTGATATAATTATTTCAGTTCAAATTGCTTACTCATTTAAATGCTTTCCTGTAAAAGTCAACTTACATTAATTAATTGGTCTTCAACTAATTTACTAATGTAAATTAATTTTGTCATATTTTTTAAGAGTAATAATATCAATATCTTCAAATAACTTTTTAACAACATGAATTTCAATAGAAATCAACTTAATTTCTTTCATACCAATAATAAAAAATAAATAAAAATATAATATATGGAAATATAATATGGATGATGATACAATCAATTAACAAAAAAAAAAAAATTTATTTTAATATATATATATATATATATACATACATACTTATATTAGATAAATAAAATTACCAACAAAAATTCACAATAACAAAAACAGTTCTCAAAAAATAATTTTTTTTTCTTATTTTATGCAATACTATTAAATTGATCTGGAAAAAAGCTATATTAGTCACACTACTACTAGTTTAATATAAATGATTAAGCTAAAATGTTAATAATACATTTATTATTATTAAAGAATTTCTAAGCTCAAAACATACTAAAAACTAACTTTTTTTAACTAAACATTTGTGCAACTTCATATTTTACAAGGCACAGACTAATCATGTAATATCCAAATAATGAAGAAAAAAAATTCTGTTATTTGTTCATGGTTATATACATGAAAGAATGACCAAATAAAGTGTGGCTTTTGGAATTTCTGATAGTTCAGTCCTAAAGCCAGTAACACTACATATCAACACCACAATTAAAAAAAATATTAATATCTACCAAGCAACTCTTCTGCAAAATTAAGGATCATCAATACAGAAGACACTTGGACCAAAGAGATTAAAATGCAGACAAAATTATACAAAAATGGAACAGCTCAACATCTAGAACAGCTGAATTAATTGAATGATTTAATATTAAAATATTTTATCTTGATTCAAGCAACTATTTTTATTATCTTAGAGTAATTATGCACAATGAGTAGATATAAATCTAGTTTACTATCAGATTTATTCATTAAAAAGTAGTTATTAAAAACAAAAATAAAAGAAAACAAAGAGAAATTCTAAAGAATAAAACAAAGCTTTTTTCGATGTGGTAAAAATAAAACTCAACAAAGAAAAATTAAAAGGAGATAGTGTTAACAACATACTTAGAAAGTTCCCTTTGATAGAGTTTGGCTTCATTTGATAAACAATATTTACAAAGTGGGCTATGCTCTTCTGAAGCTGGAAGAATGCTTTTACATCCAAGACAAGTCTCTTTCTTCTTAGTAAAAGCTGATAAAGCCCCAACTCTTGAAGTTACTACTGCTTTAGTTCTTGTGTGATCACCACCTAAAAAACAGATCACAGTAATATTGTATTATATAATATTAGTATTTTAATATAACCCAGCTTGATCAATCCAAGTACAAAATTAAATAAAGTAAGATGACATTCACCTTATTTTTTCATAATGTCTACAATTTTGTGGCAACCCACATCACCAGTTGTAATTTTTTTTTTTAATTTTTCTTTATAAAATGTTTATTACCAAATTATAAAACTCAAAATAATTAAGATATATAATATACAAAATTTTAAAATTAAAGTTATAAATTTAAAAAAATTTTCAAATTCATAATTTTTTAAAAACCATAAAAAATGATAAAATTAATATTAATTAAAATTACAAAAATGAAAAGTTACATATATGAAAATATGATGCAATTATGATAAAATAAAATTAAATAGGATAAAAACAAAATATACTATTTTTTTGGCCAATCAATACTGTATGAATAATTCAAATTTATATATTATCAGTATCTTTAAGTGAAAATGTACTGCCATATATTGCTGCCCTTATAAGTGTGTCATCCTCGTAATCTGTCTGCAAGTTGATCAAGTTGAATCTCTTCTTGTATTTATATATATATTTCTCCAATATGTCTGTATTTTTATTATTGTTTTTTAAATCTTCTTTTTTAATTTCTAATAATTCCAAAATAGTTTCAATATCAGGAGTAGAATGTTTATTATAAATGAGGTGGTCAGCAACATCAGGTTAGAGAAACCCAACTTTTTATTTTTGTAGTGTCTAAAATAGTTAGGAAATCTAGCTTTAAAAGATCTATAGTTTTACTAACACAAATGTGGTTATAACCATTACATTTTATTTAATAAATCCCGCATAAATTGTATGATTATAATTTTTTTAACAGTTTATTACATAGTGTTTTATATGCAGATATAAATTTATTATTATCATAAGCTTTATTTTGTTTTTTATATATATTATCAATTAACGTATCATCCATTATGATAGCAATTTTTTTTATATCATTTATTTCTATGTTTAATTTATTTTTATTTTTACTTATTTTGTGTGTATAAAACATGTCTATAAAAATATAGACATATTGGAGTAATATATATACATATATACAGAAACACAAGAAGAGATTCAATTTCATAAACTTGCAAACAGAGTATGAGGATGACACACTTATAAGGATGGCAATAGATGGTAGCACATTTTCAGATTAAGATACTAATAATACATGCATTTTAATTATTCAAACAGTATTATATAGTATTGGCTGGCTAAATAAGTAGTATATTTTGTTCTTTTCCTATTTAATTTTATTTTATTAAAATTGACATCATATTTTTATATATAAAAAAATATGATTTTAATAATTTTAGTTAATATTAATTTTCTCAACATGGACCCATTGGTATTGTTATAATTTGTATAAACAATATATTTCCATATACCAACAATTTTTTTAAGATGTATTATCCAAGTGCTTTCAGAGTCATTACTCCATCTTCAGAGATAATTTAAAACTATGAATTTGTATCCAAGCATAGAGTATTTTATGTATGATTATAATTAAAATTGTTACTTTCATAACAGTCGGTCGTCATTAATAGGTTTTACATTAAGTAAAATAAACCATCATATCCTTAGGATGTTAATGACTGTTATCTACATATACTGTTATAAATATATTGTTTATACAAATTAATTTGAAAATTTTTTAACTTTGTAATTTTAATTTTTAATCCTTCTTATACATTATATATTTTAATTATCATTTATAGTTTAATATATAATTTGGTAATAAACATTTTGTAAAGAATAATTACAACTGGTGATGTGGATTGCCACAAAGTACTATTATAGATATTATGAAAAAATAAGTGAATCTCTCATTTTTCTTTAATTCTGTACTTGGGTTGAACAAGTTGAGTTACATTAAAATAATAATTATTAGTTTATAGGCGATACGAGTCTTGAAAGGATAGATTTTAGAAAAATTATTATTTAGTAATACTCTTTATAAGCCTTTAAAGGTTTCTATAAGATAAATATTTATATTATTAATGCTTAATAATTAATGATCAAAGTTTAATAATTAAACAAATCTATAATTAAAAGTACAATATTCTTTTACCTGACTGAAATAAGCAATCCAAACCATGCAATGCAGTTAGAAAAAGTAAATGGACCTACAGCCTCAGTAACTTCATTTGTATTTACAATCTCTAATACTAGCATGAGTTATACAAACTCTGAAAGCTGTTTTGGTGACTTTCAATAACACACTAAAGTGTGTTATTTCAGACATATATACATATTTCAGAGATCTGAAAATCAACAATGCCGTAGTGAAAATTTCTTATATTACTTATATCAATCTCCACGAGACTTATATCACCACAAAAGGAGCAAGTTAATTATTTTATGGGCATAATTTTTACATGAATCTCTTAATCCAGATTGAAGAAGACAAGCAAAATTCAAACTTTGGCAGGTAACTAATTTTTTATATATAACCTAACAGTAACTAAATAGAAACACATATACATTTTTTTAAATGATTTCTTAAAAAGAAATACAACAAAATCTTGTCAACATTTCCCAATAAAATATCTGTTTTAAAAGAAATAGTACTATTAGATAAGTTATTTTTATACATCTTGAAACATATTACTGAAAGCGTATTAAAAATGTACCAGTAATAATAACCCTTTACCTTATAACATAAAATGTGTTTTACAATGTACTTATACTCAAAGGAATGGTTTAGCTTTCTTTAATTAAATCTATAAGCTGCAGTTCACAATACTTGGTATCAAATTACTTCTGACCAAGACTTTATAGACTATTAATGTAGCAATAACATAATTATTCAACTGTTTCCTTCCTATCACTTGGGCTTGTTATTTTATCATTTATTACAGTTTCAAAAAGATTTTCTTTTTAGCGGCCACAACAAAAATTTTACATTACCAAAAATAAAATGCCATTTCTTAACATTCATGGGTAAGGTTCAAAATACCCATGACAAAGATCGAAATCACTAAAATAAAAGCAAAAAGGGTGAAATGTTAAGTTTTTTTTTTATCAAAAGCAAATATAAATTAGGTGTCCTGAAAATGGTGAACTAAACAATCTTTCTTAAATTCACACTTTTGGCAATCTGTTTATAAAACCAATTATTTTACAAGATTTATTTCACTTGCTCCTTAACAATAATCAACAAAAATTAAAGAAAAACTGCTACCTTTATGTTAGAAATAAAAATTTACCATTTACTAAAATTATCTAAAAATTTTTTTTTAATATTACATGATTACTGTTCAAATGTTTATAAAATATGATCATGTCTGTAAACAAGACCAAATTAAAAAAAAAAAAAAAAAAACAGTTTCATCCTTTTACATATTACATACATGTAAAACAGAAATTACTTAAAAATAAAAATGTTCTCCCATAGCAACATTTTAAGCCACAATAGATATTTATCAGAATACTGGGAAAGAAACTCTCTATTACTTCATTCTATAAATTAAAGTTTATATTAATCTTGTTACTTCTTTTTAATATATATATATAGATATATATATACATACATACAAAAATTTATCACTTTTTAATTGCAGGTGTAATAGTAATTACATTTTTATTTGAATTTTCATAAATTTCAAAATAACTATGTAATGGTTAGATTTATAATAAAAATTTTTAGCATAAAAAAAAATGCTGCTAGTTGTGGTAATATAGGTCAGAGTTGAGATAATATAGATCCATATATGAAGTTCTTTCTTTTTTTTGATAAATAGTATTTCACTTTGATATATATAGCTACATTTCATAAATTTTCTTCAATCTGAATTGCTAAAGGCTGGTTTTGTAAAACTAACTTAACATCATGATTAATTAAGCAATCTAAACATCAATGAATAATCACGAATGAGCTTTAGAACTGCAAGTGAACTATATATTTATTGAACTTCCATAAATACTTGCATACCTATTCATTATATTAAGTTTAAAAAACTTACGTAAAAGAACTGATTCAGCCTTGTCACCAAGAATGGGAGAAAATATTCTTAATAAAGGTTTAGATAATTGATTTTCTAAATAGTAGCTGAAGTCAATTGGGATACTATTTTCCAACACATAAATTGGATCCTGCAACAAAATAAAAAAAAAATTAAACAAACAGAATTAATTAGATAGTCGAAAATAAAACTAATATGAAAGAAAACTATTTCATTTTTGACACTACTACTGACTATTTTTTATGTAGAAAGCATAACTGTAATCCAACTTTAATCACTGATCTCACACCTTACTACTGTTATTAATATCACAATATGCAAAAGCCGGCCTCCGTGGCTGAGTGGTAGCGTCTCA
>JAAAKQ030505143.1:5887-15927 GCA_010016005.3 Zanna intricata | reverse complement strand
ATATATATATAGTCTATTACATTCCCGGTAACGTAAGGATTCCAACGCGAGATGATAGATCTAAATCGGTTCAGTGGTTGAGATGATACGGTGGAACAATCATACATACACCCTAAATATATTACCATTCCTTTTGGGTAGTCGTGTAAAAATAATCGAAAATAAGGGTATGTCAAATTCATAATCTGGAAATGAAAATAATAATAAAATGAGCTTAAAAAGAATATTTATATTAATTAAAATTAAAAGTAACAAAAAAAAAAATATTTATATTGATAAGAAATAATGAATTTAATTAAATATATACCGACCTATATTGAAGGTAAATAAAATATAAGTTATTATTTTTAATATGTTTTGTTAATTAAAAAATCCATTAAAGACACTTCTTTAGGATTAATTTCAAATATAATACAACAAAACAATAAAGAAAGCTAAATAAATAGAGAGTAAATAAATAAACAATTCAAAGTAAACAAAAATAATATACAAGGGGAACAATGATGAAAGTTTCGATCTAAAAATACAAAAATAAAAGATTATAAAGAAAACATTATATTACGTACAATTATTTAAAAAAATAATTTAAAAATATATATATTGTTATGCTGAAATGGAAACCCTAAAAATATATGTGGGCAGTATGCCACCTACATAAGAGAAAAATTTCTATTTAAAAAGAAAAAAATACAAAAAAAAAAAACCACAAGAAAATGAAGAGGGGATAAAATAGTAGCAAGAAATAGGTGAAAAGGAAGCGGGAAAGGACGGGATAAATATGTGAAAAAAAGAAGAGATTACTTGAAAAGGAAGGAGTAATAATGGTTGAAAGTATATATGATACAGTGGTTTCTTTGCCACTTCACTTCACTCCACTCGCTGATGATAGTAAGCCAAAGAATGATGTGGTGGAAGATACAACGGTAGCCCAATCCGGTACAGCAATTAAATCTATATGCTTCTACTACCTCCTTCATAACCCTAGCGTATCCTATAAAATTGCTTCAGTCTTTATAACTTACCTGGAACGCCATATTTCTATATACTGAAAATAAATTATGTCACATATAACCACCGGGGTTTATATTATAGGAATACAAAAATAAAATATTGCACAAATTACAAGAATATAGTATTTCGTTTTAATACATTCGCAATAAAAGGAAACGCTATACATCTGTCCTAGGAATATAGGTAATATTTAATTATAATCTAATACTATGGCAATTTAATAAACCTTTATATCAAAGATAATCTAGGCTAATAAACGTAATAAAAACTTTATTTAAAATTATTCATATAAAATAAAAATTTCAACAATACAAACCATTTGAATATAAATTAAAATTAATCAGGCACTGAAATTTTATTAGCTACTTAAAAATATCTAATATAATGAAATAACGAGCGTTTCAAAGAAGGTAAAAGTCATATGGGGTGACAAGTCAAATTTACCTATGGGGAAATTTTATTTCTCCCTACATGTCAGCTGGCAATACTGTAGTCAAGGTTAGCAGCTTTTAACAGTTGAAACGTCTTACACATTAGTGGTACACCAGTATATATTCATCTCCTTTGTTACTATTTCTTTTTCCACCAACGAACGTATGTTTATTATAGAGATGTATTGCGCGTATAAATATTACGAACGAGTAAAAGAGAAGTTTCGGATAAAATTTCCCAATTTTTCAGTTCCTAATAAGTCGACAATATCGCGTTTGAGTAATAAATTTCGTGAGACGGACATTATACACGATCAGAAAAGCACATCTCGACCATTACCGTTCATAGTAGAAGTTCTGGAGAAAGTGAAATATCGTTTGACTCGCTCACCCACAAAATCGCACAAGAAGTTATCTTCACAGAGTGGGCTTTCACTGTCTACAGCTTTCAGAGCTACTAATAAATTACATTCAAATGCTTATCGCATCTGTGTTTCGTTCAAAAACTGAAAGAAATAGATCACGGAGAACGTTTACAATATTGTCTCAAATTTCATTCTTTTGTTGATGACAACGGTATTACAATTTTGGATCGTGTTTATTTCAGCGACGAGGCACGGTTTCACTAGGATATCTACGTATGTACTACATAGAAATACTCCGTTTAAATAAATTCAGTTTTACGTCCGTGTGAAATGTACGAATAAGGGTTCTAATACGCTTTATTAGCTGCTTAGTATCTGATATTTTCCGACAGTTCTTACTCATTTTAGGTGTTTTTGAATAAAAGTATTTCAGAATAATTGGCAGCTTTTTCAAGTATATGTATTTAGTCGATTGTTATTTAAAAAATCTAATGTAGACATTAAATGATTGCCTTGTACGGCTATTAAATTACATTAACACATTTTTCTTTCTTTTTTTTCTCTTAAGAATGGGGCAGCTAATAGAGCAATCAGAGAAGCAACAAGTCGATATTACTATTGCCAAACTAGATAACTTTAAAAAGTATATCATACAGATCATAAGGAAAAAATTGATAAAGAAATCGGTTACCCTTACAACGAAACTTAATTCCATTAAGAATACCTTATTTTCCACTAAAACAATAAATGCTTTGACGCATCGAGAACAAGTTGTCATCGAATTGGACAGACTAGATTCAGTTCGTAAGACGAACTGAATCTATGTTACAACTGATCTATGTCTTAGAACTGATCTATGTTAGCAGAACATAGTTCAGTTGGAAGAAACATCTTATAATGATAAAGAAGAGATGAAAATTATCAACTTTTTTAAAAAGCAGCATGTTAGTACGACTGTGACATTTAACATTCAATACATTTCATGTAAGGATGATTATTCATGTTCTATTTATCTATGATTTTGTTGCTTTTTTTTTGAACTAATGAGAAATTTCTTTAAGGATGTGTTCTTAATAATTGCGGGCTTTTGATAGTTTTGACGACACTTCTTTAGGAATGGATTGAATGATTTTAAGTGGTAAGGGCTGTATATATCTTTACCATCTTGTATTCTTCTGGGGTTTTATTTTTTTATGATAAGTCCGTTTTTTAGACATGGTCTTCTTGACATGACTGACCATTTGACTTTGTCGCTTATTTTAATTAGAGCAGAAAATCTTTAGCTTGTGACAACGGCTAATGACCACATTAGTTGATGCTCAGTATATTAAAATCCAAAAAAAAAAGACATCCCACTTACAGGAAGCTGTATTTTATGAATAAATTCAAATTTTTATAAAAAAAAAATTAGGTAAAAAAATATTAACGATCTTTTATAAAATGAATTTAAACTTAAAATAACCGTCCTAAAAATATATATTTCAATTAATTAACTTCTATTTACTGTTAGAATAATAAAAAAAAAAGAAAAGAAAAAATGTAAATTACGAAGTGATTGAAGTCAATATTAAATTGCTTTGAATTAAAACCCTGAACGAATAAAATTCTATTAATATAATACAAAGGATGAAAAGTGAAGTAAAAAATATACATACAAGCAAGAATAAAAAAAAATTATTATTTCAAATGCAAAAGTTTTCAATTAAAAAGTATTACCAAAAAAACACGGAAATTTATCAGATTAAAACGTAATATGAAAAAGTAAAAACAAGTAAAATTACACAAAATCCAATATATCACCGTAGAAAATCAAGAGATATTTTAATTTATGGAGGAGATACATAGAGATGTTGAACAATAAATATCCATTAAAACAAGCATAGAGTCGAATGCATTCAATTTTAGCTAAAAAGGTTCCAATCGAGCTATTAACAGAGCTTGGTTGTAACGTGACCCAACCCAAATTACTACCAGTAGAGTAATTGAGAATTGTGTCGCGGCATCCACTGCTTTACTAAATATAGTAGAACATAGCAAACTAGTGGATACTGCTATCCAAAATGGTTCGGTATTAGTCCTATATAATGGGAGAAGATGTTACCGATGGGAAATCAATTGTGCTCCCCGCTGGACGGGAAAATGCGGTACACATTGAATTAAATTATACCTTTGACTAAACATAACTCATCATAGATCAGTTGAACAGTCGTATATTCAATCAAAGAATTTTTCCCTTTTTTTTCTAACAAAAAATTAAACAAGTACAACAAAAAAGACACATAAATTTTAAATAAACCTCTTTTCTAATATTATCTATAAATGCCTGAGGGATTTAGGTCACAAAATATTAAACAATAAAAAATTTTGATAATTATACTATTTTAATTATATCTATAATATTCTATACGTACAGAATGTTGCCAATTCCAATTTATTCATTATAAAGTCATCAACTAAAACTTTACTTCAAGAAAAAGAATTAGAAATCAAAAGTTAAAATACGAAATAATTTCATAATCAATTGTAGGAAAACTGAGTTCGTGAAAATCTTGTAATAATATGCATCACTAAATAAATAAAAAATAAGGTTGAACAAACGTAATACTTTACTAAACATTTTGAGGAAAATTTAGTTTATCCCACGCTAAAGCTTATTTCTTCTGAATTATGATGTGAAAAATGATTAACAAGTAAATAAATTAAAAATTTTAAAAACCCACGAAGAAATTAAATTGGATAATTAAATATTTAAATATTAATAAGAAATACTTTTTTACCTCCGGGACCACCAATAGGTATTGCTTCAGAGGATTAGATGAATGATTTGTAGCGGGTGTGAAAATGCCATGCCTGACCGAGACTCGAACCCGGGACCACCGGATCAAAGGCCGAGATTGCTACCATTCGCGCCACGAAGGCAGGCAATTAGAAAGAATTAGAAACATTCAAGAGCCGTTTGAAGAAACATATTTACTGTAGCGCCCCCTGGCGGTTTATAACCGAAAACTAATCTAAGAACCTGCTTTGAAGTGAAATCTATTTAATGCAATGAGGTGATTCTTATGTAATGAAAAAAACCGCATCAAAATCGGCCCAAGCGTTTTAGATAAAAACATCTACTCAAGCACCCCCTCTCTCTTTTTCTGTTTAATTAAAACCCTAAACTACCATAAGGTATTACTTCAGGGGATGAATGAGGATGATATGTATGAATGTGAATGAAGTGTAGTCTTGTACAATCTTAGGTCGACCACTCCTGAGAAAGTGTAGTTAACTGAAACCCAGCCACCAAAAAACACTGGTATCCACGTTCTAGTACCCCCTGGTGACCTATAACCGTAAAACAAGGCTAAGAACCTTCTTCGAAACGATACCTATGTCATTCAAAAAACTGCATCGAAATCGGTCCATTAGTTTCGAGGAAATTGGTCACATACACACACACACACACACGCTAAAATTACTCCAATTGAGTAATTAAAATTACTCATGAGAATTACGCGAATTTTAAATGGTAACGTAATTTAAAATTTCAATAAAATTATTACGAGATTTTTATAAACGATTAATGTTTAGTCTAATAGATCTGAAGTTATAAAAAATTTCATATTTTGAAATAACTGTATTTAACCATACAATATTTTTTTATTTTTTATGAATTGATGTGCTTCCCCTTGTAAGATACAAATATTTCATTAATTAAAATTTGATTTGGTTATAACTCTGGAACCATTGAAAATAAGTACCACTTATGATATATCGTTGAAAAGCTCACAATTAGGGCTTATTACTGCAGTTAAGAAAAAATCCAAAATTCAAATTGTTTGGATTTTGAGCTTTTTTCGACAGTTTTTGATCAAGTCGATTGCAATCAAAAGGGAAGGTGACAACTAGATGTGGCAACAGTCCTAAATCCAAAATTTTAACATCCTATGGCTAGTCGTTTTTGTTTTATGCCAAAGATATATACGTATACACCTACGTACAGATACCATTCTGAAACTAGTCAAAATGAATTCAGGGATAGTCAAAATAGATATTTCCGTTGAAATTTGAAAACCGAAATTTTTCGCGATAGCAATACTTGTATGAAGTACAAGAAAGTACTGGACGAGACAGCGAGTCTGCCGAAGTAAAACCAATAAAAATTAATATAAAACCTTACAATAATTCTTATAGGCTAATTACGAGCAAACCTTTACGAATTTCAATTCACATATTAGATAAATTTCAATAAATACGTATAAAGTTAATAAATAAATGTGAATTTATTTATTAGCTACACTAAATCACTTACCACGCACAAGTCTTAATAAATACAATAATTTATTTAAAAATTTCGCGACCCGTTTTTCAGTTTATACACAAACATTCTTATAACAACGTCCAACTAGTTATTAATAAGCATTCTGACTGATAAGCTAAGTGACGTATAATACAAATCTTATTATTCCTTTGCAACTGTAAAACAGAGGTTTAATCTTTATACAGATAAAAAAAAATTTTGGTTCAAGAAGATATAATAAATTTAAGATAAAAATATAAAAATGTTGTAACCATTTAGCACAAAAGAAATAAAGAAAAAAAACCCCGTGAAATTATCGAATAATAAAAAATGAGCTGTTAAAAATTATGCTTTAGAAAGCTGATATCAGTTTAACTTAATGTTTTTACTACACACCAATAATAAAAATTCTTCATTATGTATGCGTGTGTTGTACATTTACCCTAAAATACAGCTACTGTTTTAAGAAACCATTATTCTTATATATGTATTATTTATTTTACGGAAGGGAGCATTACACTTTTTTTTAACGACCCATAGGAGCACTTTTTCCCCCTTTTTTTTTTCCAAGCTAAGGTATAGTGCAAATGTATTACTGCAGGAATATCATTAAGTGTAAAAGTAACCCTTACATTGTAGCAGCTGTAACTAAAAAAAAAAAAAGACTGTCTAATTGAATAATATAAAAAAGATTACGTAAAAAATAATTAACATGTATATGTTACAAAATACCTACTATTAAATAAATATTTCAGATAATAAATAAAAACAAATCGTCATAATTTCTGTTAAAAGACGTTTTGTAATATTAGCAAAATATTAACAAATATTAGCATAGCAAATACCATACTAAATAAATATTTTATGTTTTAAAAACTCACAATATTGTTATGTCCATTCTTTAAGAAGAACGGAGAGATTTGTAGAATAAATTGGCTATAAATGTTTTATTAGAAATGAAACTACAAATATATCTGTTAAATCGGAACATATTACAAAGACGTAGACAGAAAAAAGGCTCATGAACTGTTTTATAAAAATGAAAAATCTACAATTACTTGCACATATCGAATGTTCATTAATAGACAACAAACAGTAAGAACTAAATTAATATATGTATAAAAATTAACAATAAATATGTACATTTTTTAAAGAAATAAAAAAAAAACAATAAAAAATAAAATAACAATATTTGTGCAGTGCTATTTAATAAAAAGAAGTATTTTTACAGGTGTTTATAATATAAAAACAACTGAAAATTATATAATATCTTTTTGAACAATCCAAAATTTTACGTAAAAGTTTAGAACAAGTACATCCTAAATCACTTAAACTTCTTACTCGGACTAACCTTTATGCATTGTTTGTCACCTCTTACTTAGAAGAGGATAATATAAAAGCTTTTCTAAAAGTAAAAATAATAAATTTCATGAACGTTCAACCGTTGAAGAAATATTCCCTATTAAAATATATATATATATATATGTATATTAATTATGGCAACCCTAGAATAACTTTAAAAAATGAAATGTATAAAAATAAATTTTATCAAATGTTGCAACCTGGAAACAATCTTTTTTCAATAGATAACTATTTTCAATTATTGTAAGCCACTCTTTAAAATAGCTGTGAAAAAAAATTAAATGGCCGCTATTTTAGTTAGAATTGTTAACTGGAGGGTTTTTTTTTATGTTAAAAGTTTTTTTCCCATACCCCTTTAAAATGATATGTCGCATCCCGACAAAATAAAATGCTTCGAGGTAAGAGTATTCATTTGCTTTTTATTTGTTTTATTTTATTTAACTGTTAACGGTTATTTAGAAGTTGTCAATCTTTTTTAACGCCCAGTATATACATACATATATATATATATATATATATATATATATATATATGATACGAAATATTATATATATATTTATGTATATAAAGTTAATTTCTTATAAATATAGTTGCCAGTTTTTATTTCTTATGTTTTCCACTTATTCCTTTACAACTACTGATTATGATTGTATTACAATAGAAATGCGCATCTAGTTATAATATTTAAATTTTTGTAAAGATCTATGAGCGTTTCTTCAATCTATTTAATAATTAAAAAATTAACATAACTTCAACGTAAAATAAGATCACAAATGTTTTTTTCGAATAAAACAGAAATTTTTTATTATTTTATGAAATAAAATTTGGATACCAGAACTGACTTAAACTTTTCAAACTGTATAAATTGGAATTTTGAATGTTCACTAATATCAGCTCGTTGATAATTGATAAAGTATGTAGAATTACATGAATTATTACGCAAATTCATTTTCTGAGATAAGACTGTGGTATGAAGTGAAATAAGGTGTAAACATTATTCATCTATATTCCTATTTTATAAATTGATAAGGTTCGTGCAAAATATTTTATTTAGATTTCTATTTTGTTTAGAAAAATGAAACTGAACACGTACAAGACTAAAATAAAGAGTATATCTATAAGTATTAAAAAAAAAAACTGAATACATTTCTATCTATAAAAATACTTACAGATTGACTTTAGGCATAATGTGATTTTCGGTAAAATAGATACAAGTAATAAAAAATAACGCCCCATTTGAAAGTTTAAGTTAAGCAAAATCAAAACCGAATTCCCACTTAATTAAATTACAAAATCTGTTGACATTTAATGAAATACTAAAATAATAAATTACGGAATTTGTACAGTAAATAATGGAGCAAAACAAAGCCGTACAAACGCAGAGAAGAAAATAATAATTTAATAAAATTAACATACAAGCTGAGAAAATTATTACAATTGTTTACGTACGCCATATGCACAACGTGCAAATGAAAACTTGATGTGAGACTAGGCTTTATAATAAGTTTAAAACAGTGTCATTATTAAAGAGCTGTATTGTTTAAAATAATAACTAATTTATTCAGCAATATAATATCTTACTTTAATAATTAATTAATTAATTAATATTTAATTAAAATGTAACTAATATAGAAGTTAAATATGGGTGCAGTAAAATACTACACATTTTAAATAAATATCATGATAAAAAATCAAATTATATTTCAGTGCAATGTATTAAATAATAATTTTCATAAAAATTTAACTTTAGATTCTCATATCGTCCAGTTTAGAAAAAATTTCTTCTAAGTGTTTGTATTTCATTAGATAGTGAATTGGGATATAGAATGTCTTAACAAAAACGGTATTTCGTAATCAGTCAGACATCATTAAAACTGATTTTGTTATTTCGGTATTAATAAATCAATCATTTTCCTATCGTTATTTTAATGAAAGGTGAAATAAAAAGTTTCCGCTACGATCATTTCAAATATTAAATATAATATTACACAGAGGAAGAAATTTTAATAGCTACCAATTAAGACAAGCGCGCTGTCATCGGATAAATTTCATAAAGAAAAAATTTTTCTTTACTTTTCTTGTTCTTTGTTCTCGTCAGAAATAAATTACATCAATTTTAATATTAATACTGCTTTGCATCTAACTGTGTATATAAATTTTTGCTTAACGAAAATTTTTATTACACTGAGTTTTAAAGTTTTCATTTTAAAATTTGATAAAAATCACGTGCAAGTAAAATATAAAATTGATAAAAAAAAAATAAAAAAATAATCATAGTTAAAGTAAAAAAAATTATATTTAAAAAATAATGCGCAAATAGTAAATAAAATCAAGTAACATATGCTATTCTATTACGTTATCTAAGGTTTTTGTATTAGTGGTCACAAACAGGGTTATTTATGACTAGTAATAAAACGGGAAAAAATGACCGCAGCAAATAATGATAACACTACTAACTAAGAAGAATGGAACTATTAAAAGGTTAATAAATTAATAAAAATAAAGAATGGACCAACCATTTAAAAGTAAATCCCTTTTATTACATCTTCTTGTTATTTTATTAAAAAAAATAACAATAATAATTAC
>JAAAKQ030505132.1:0-14195 GCA_010016005.3 Zanna intricata | reverse complement strand
TTAGAAAAAATAAGTAGTAATTTTTTTTTTAATTTTTAATTTTTGTAAAACATTTTTCAAACGAAATGAATTCCATAGTTTTGTAAAAAAAATATATATATTGAAAAATATTTTTTTCCTTTATTATGAAAGAATTTATTAAGCTAAAAATTGGGACACACGCGCGCGCGTACGTATGTGTATATATATATTCCTTTTAGTATTCATTCCAGTTTAGGATTCAATTGAAAAAAGTTATTTTACCTATAAAGTTATTTTCCATGTGCGTTTATTTCACCTTAGATTTGGGCAGTATGCTAGTTTAATACATCTTTACAGAATTTTGTACATAATTTATCTATTATAATAAAATTTCAATATTTATTTAGCGTTCAAGAGAATTAATGATATTCACATAATGAATATTTAAGGAGTAACAAACCAAGAATAAAACTCTGGTATCTACTTGTTTGTAAACTTTGAGAGGGTTTTATGAGATGTTGCTGAATCAGTTGACATTATTAAATATTTTCCTTCAAATTTATGTCCTGTATATTGTTTATTATCATATGCTTTTGTAATCTTCAGTGCCATTATTTTGAACAAATACATTTTTATTACGAAACATTACTAGTACGTATTTTATTTGCACCTGTCCTTGAAAATGTTGATGTATTTACCTACTAAGTATATTTTAACATAGTAAATTCTCTTGTTGCGCAAGCTTTTTTTTTTAAATTGATAAACTGCCAAGCAAATATATATATATATATCAATTATAGTAAATCTCCTTCTCTTGCATATTCAAAAAAAATGTCAATATCACTAATTTAAAACAATGTTTGATATATGTGACACCGATTGAATTGCTGCTATTATTATATAAATTAAATTATTAATGTTATTATATTAGTGAAAAATAACTTGCAGTTACTGCAGAATAGAATAGAATAGAAGCTTGACGTGACCTATACAAGAAAAATAAAAAAAAAAAAACTAATTCCATACAGTCTAAAATTTACAATGAATTTTTAAATGGGTATTTCGTTACTAACTACATAAATCTACGGCTGGTAGCAAATACAAAGAAACGGTTTTTTTTTTAATTACATTAATTAAAAGCCCAGTTAGACTGAAATAAATAAAACAAATGTATTTGATTTGATGTAAAAGATAAATATAAATTCTGATTTGTTTTAGATTACGGAAAGCTACTCATTTCTGCCGAGAGAAGCTGTTACAAAATATCTTCTGGGATGCGAGGAGTGTCAAAGAAGGTCAGATGTAGACTGTGATGCTAAAAATCCTCTAAAGAAACAAGTTAATAGCAAAAAAAATTGTAGCTTACCCGATAATTTATCTATAACCGATTACAGCAAGGTAAGTATTCCTCCCGAGAAAAAGACTCTTAAACCAAAAAATCTTTTCGTAGACCATCAAACTAAAACTGAACCCATTTCCAGTACTGGCGTATGTCATACTGAAGAAACAAAGTTAGTTCCGTTTATTTTAAATCCTCATGAAATAAATAATTTATATAGTTCGCAAAAATTTCAGACTACTGAAAATTCTGCAATTGAACAACCCGAAATAAGTAGTAGTTTAATACAATCGAAAGCGTTTCAGAATCAACCCCAGATCAATAGTCATAACTCAACTAGTCACAGTACATGTCACTCTACAACATTATTACCACAAAGCGTTCATTCCATATCAGAACTCATTACACGTCGTACAGTACACGACAAAGAACAAACAAAACAGCCTGAAACCCCGAAACGTCCTATCGATTTATGCATAAAGCGTCCGAATAATTTTACCTGCACAAATAACACTCAACCCACAAAAAATTCTGTAAGTGAAGTTATTACATCTAATTATCGCAAAAGAAAACAATCTTCATATTTAATATTCCGATATACAACATCTACCCCTGAAACAACTGATTCGACCACTAAAAAAGAAAATACAAGTTCCTCGGGTTGCGAATCCACAATCAGTAGATCTTCAGATTTTGCTAGTGAATCGGGTTTGGAAGTTTCCCCAATAGAAAATGATTCCAAAATTCGTAAACCTATAATGCAAATAACTACAACAGAAAGAAAAATAAATATACCATTAAACGTTCCACATTATGACGATTTTCATAGTAGACTTAGTAATGATATAAAATTTAATCACGAAAGGATAAAGCACACAGTCCACACTGACTTTGCACCACAAACTTCTGTTCCTACTTCTATACCTACAGCGCCGATCAACGTACCTTCTTTCCAGCATCTATATTGTAATCCATACTCACGAGATAACGATCAGGTAAGGAAAAGCAACATTACATATCTATAATTCTTTTGAATGATTAGAGTACGTAGAAAGGTTAACTGAAGTTTTTTTTTATTCTTTATTTTTTTAGTTTAAATTAATTAAAATCTATATCAAGTCGTCATCGATAATTTAGGTTGAGCTACAAAATTTTAAAGCACGAATACTGGTCTTCTAGTGATTTTTCCCGCTGTATCCAGGATAATGCTGCTGCTGTTTAATGAGTTAACGAATAATTATAATATATATATATATCACTGGTTAGCAAATTTAGATTAGTAAAAAAAAAATTACTTGTTATTTTGGAAGATAATTTTATCTACATAATTTATTTATTTCATTTTTTTCTTACTGTATACTACTCGAT
The DNA here is from genome assembly GCA_010016005.3 of Zanna intricata. Lineage (NCBI taxonomy): Eukaryota > Metazoa > Arthropoda > Insecta > Hemiptera > Fulgoridae > Zanna > Zanna intricata. Next base: position 11,527 of record JAAAKQ030505132.1, on the reverse strand, counting down.
TTATTATTTGGCGAGATGGATTATTATGTCCGTTTACCATTTTATTATTAGAGGGCGTCCGCTTTACAACACTTACTTATATAATAATCTTTATCCCACACTGTTCGAAAGTAGCTACATTATTATGCTTTATTTTCATTATGTCTTATTTTTTGTATGACATATTAAACAATTATTTTGTTTTTGTATGTAAAAAGTATAATTTTGAAAAATTTGACATCTTATTCCCAGCGTTTCTTTGGTAATAGTAACCTCTCTGAATTTTAGATTTAAAAATAAAATTTAATGGTGATATTTTTATAGTTTGGTTAAATTCATTCAGTAGTTTCTTTCAGTAGTCACATTCAGTAGTTTTTTTTTACTTCATTTCGAGTGAGTTTAATTACACTTTTTCGTAAATGTAATTGTATATTAAGCAAGAAAAATGTATTTTATACAGGAAAAGAGGAAGTTATTTAGCTTGGGATTCGTCTTTAAAGGATAAAAGAACGGAAAAGTAATCATTAGATAGAAGTGTGTTCTATATTTTGCCCCAAATTCGAACTATTGGATTCCACTGACATTCAAAGTAACCAAAATTTAGTTTCAAAAATTATTTCATAAAGATTTCAAAAGCGCTATTTAAAAATCTAGAACAATTTATGTAATGAAAAAAATTTTTTTTTTTCTCCATAATTTTTATGATAGATGAACATAGGTAAAATAAATATAAGAAGGATAAATCTTATTACATACACTGAACTTACTAAAAATGGTACACAGATAACAATGGAATCTCTGGTACATGTTATTTATACCGCTTTAAAAACTTTGCGTTTTATCTCTGGTGACCGAAAAGGCAGCCTACAGAATAAGCAACTCCCGACGATGAAACGGACACTAAACAAGTGCATAAAATGCACTTGTGCATTCCTTGTGTTTTATGTCTTAGTTATTTATAGTTTAGTTTATTCCTAAGAACTTAAAATTGATGTTTGTAATAATAATAATCATTATTATAATAATTATTACATTTATTAATAAAATTTAAATATTTATGTATAAAATTATTATAAATCTGTTCATAACTAAGAACAAGCCAGTTCATTCTGAAATATTTAGGACTATGTCCGCGAATATGTTAAACGTGAATTAGACATCGTTTTGTCTTCCTGTGTCAAGAAGTGACACATATCTCAAATACAATTCGTCTAATTATAGACGAGTTATTATTATAGATTGATTTTATGTAGGCACAATCTGAATCCGAATAATGTATGAAATGTTAACAAAAAAGTTTTATAAGGTATGAGATTCAGATAACAAAGATAATGTAAGAAATTATAATATTTTTTTTTTAGTTCCACTCGATGTATTTTAGAACTTGGGGTTGTACTTTTAACCACGTTCTTCAACTTAGCCTAAGTAATTATTTTTTAATGATTGTATTTTTCAATGTACTATTTATTTTAGTCGGTGAATATTATCCAACTTCTAATTTTCTTGGATTTTTTTTTTTTTTGAGTTAAGATATAGGGATTTATGTGGAAATTTTGTAATCAAATATCCTTGTTTTTGAAGAAAATTTCAAGATTCTTTTACCTTAATGGCTCAATACTGGAATATTTAATATATAAAATATAAACACAAAGTCTGACTTAAGTTTTATTCATATTACTCAGCAGCCACCTCTAGACATCCTTGGTAGGAATACTAACAGCTACATGATAAGCAGAGCTTACAATTAGGAAACAATTTACAACAAAAGTTATATCTGTCTACTAAATATATTTAACCAATAATATATAATAACTGATCACTAAGGCAAACTTTTTTTTTTGTAAATTTAAGATTTTATTTCCGAATTTTGAATTACGGAAATTTACACCAAATTTTCCCAATGTTGTTTACAATTGAATCCCTTAAAGTTGCAAAATTACGATTAAAGATTTAATATTATTTACTTAAAATATTTTTTTTGTCATTATACAGTGATACGTACTCAAGCGATTTATTCTTATTTTTACTAAAGCTATGTTCCACGATAGAAAAGGACTTTACTTCGTCTGTCCATCTTCTGATGGCTATGAAATACTTAACTAAGCGGGTAAAAAAATTTTTCTTTTCTAAAAGTAATCATATTCATTTAATATTTACATCGAAAGGTGAAAAAACTGAATATTACGTTGCAAATTCCTTTTCATTGTGCTTGGCTTGATATTAACCAGGAATGTATTTGGCTCTGAAGAAGCTAATGAGATTTTTGTTGTTTTTGATTACGATTATGCCTTCTTCTTTTTTTTTTTTTTTTGAAGTGAAAATTTGTATCTCACGTCGGTTGTTTTTAAATCAGTTTTGATATCTTACATATCTACTGGATTGTAATAATTTTGGTAGTTCACTGAATAATATTAAAATATAAAGCTGAACTCAAATCGTGAAACTATCTAAACATTAAAATTACATAAAATTACCTGTGGGTATCTGCATTTCTGATGGTTAAAAATTTATGCAATATTTTTCGAATTAAATATTCATTTTGAAGATTAACAGGAAAAAAGTGAAATTATAACATTTGCAATTACTTTTTGTAGAATTTTGTTTTAAGTTTTGATTTTATTTATTTTTTTATTAATATTTTTTTTTTTTTAACTTTCAACAATTTTTTAAAGTTGCTATCAAAAAGAGTCGTCAAAATATTTTTTTTTTTTTAACGGAAAGATTATTATTAATTGTTAACCCATACAACGACTAGTTAATTTTAGTTAGTTTATACATAAAAAAAAAATTAGTTGAAATGATTATTATTATATATAAAGCGAATTTTTATTGGTCTACATGTCATTAGGCTATGAGTATTGTATAGAATGAGTTACTCCTCTTTGGATTATGAAACACTAATTAGGAGGGTAGAGTCAGACAACTCGAAACTGGTCTTCCAAGTCGGAGGGTTGATTGTAGGGCTAACAATCCGTCATCGTGAACTACTACATTGTTTAGAAACATCAAGTTGTCTTGAACAAGATAGATATATCAGGTAGCCTTTCAAAAAAAATAAAAGAATGATATTTTGGCAAAAACAACACCGGTTATAATTTGCTAAAATATAAATATACTATGTTAAACGTTTGGATTTATTACATAAGGAAAAAACGATAATTTTGTAGCCAATTATATTGGATGGTGAAAGAATATTACCATGAAATGTATAAGGGATATTGGCAACATGAAAATTGAAGAATAACAAATTTTTAATCGAGAAGTATTGGTTAGATATTTTAAAAATTCTGAATTTCTTGTTTACAAAGATGAAATTTTTAATTTTAACTCGCATCAATTTTAAAATTATTATTTTAATTTTGACTTCAATTTGGTTTTCTTTGTACGGTCTCGATAAACTTTCTCAGCATTTGTTTTTTATTTGGCCTAGAAATGTTCCTCTATCAAACACTTCTAAAAACCTTTATTTTATTTTAAATTTGTTTTTCCATTTCAGCTACTTACATTACAATTTTGAATCTTATGAATTGAATGCCTGCCAACTACAGTAAGTGCAAGTACCTGTACTAAGTTTAAATAAAAATGCTAAAACGGAAGAAGCTGACCAGTTTAAGTGTGGAATCTATTCTGGAAAAAATATTACGTGTGTCAGAAATGTGACAAACTTTTCTAGGTAACTCAAAACGTTTACGATTAAAATTGTCATCTCGTTCAGCTCCAGCCGAGATATGACCTCTGATACCTCTATATCTTCCCACCACTCTGAAACCTTGGATTCAGAAGTTAAAAGCATCAATGCCTCTCATAGAAATCACCATACCAAGTTTCAGAATTTTAAGCTTAATCAATCTTGAGTTATAAACTCAAATAAATGCCATCTCACAATGCTGAAACACCATTTTTGTTTTAATTTCAAAAACAATTTAGTATTAACGAGAAAAGGTCTTACATCTTTTCAAATCAATAATTTTTTTTTTAGGTGGCTGTTTTATTCCGTTGTAAAAGGCAATATGTTTAAAAAATTAAAAAGAAAATAACTTATTTTAAAGTTCTAGTGACTACTAAGATAGAAGATTAACATTGTTAATATTTAAAGTGCTATTATAGTTAAAAAAAAATTCCCCTCCCAAAAAAAAACCCAAAGTATGGATCATTCTCTAACGAAAATATATTAAGTTTATAATATTCAGAGTAAATCTATTGTAAAAACTAAAATCAATAATTTCAAAAATAATTAATAAACGTTTTAAAATATGTTACAAATTTCTTTACAACCAAGTGAAGTTCATCGTGTATTATAACATTTCGATTTAGAAATAAAAAATTTGTTTTCTTTTCTGCTTGGTTTTGAAAAATCTATTCTTAGAATAAATTAAATTCTGTTATATTAAGTAAAAACATGTTCTGAAATGAAATGTAAAATTTAAAATTTTATATAAATCTCTGATAAATCTTTTAATATTTTCTAAATCAATGTAGGCTCTTAAAAAGAATGTAATCCATAAATGTGCCAGACGTTTAACTATGAACAAAAAATTTTTTGAAAAATTTGGAAAAATACTTATGAAGTAATTATTATAATAATAAAAACTAATAAATAATTGCTGTCTTGAAAAATGTAAAATTAAAGGTGCATCTAATATATTAGCAGTTACAGATTTTTTGTTATTTTTAGTAGTTACTTCTAAATTTAAATATTTATTCAAATTTAATAAACGTCATTCTTAATATTTCTTTTCCGACTTCTATATATAACTGAAGGAAAATATTCTTTTCGGTCAAAAATATGATTTCCAAAATGAATATTATTCCATAATTGCATAATTTGGAATCTAGACTCTCAAAACAGGAACGTTGTAAATATTTTGGTAAAAAAATTCGAGTGCGTGGGCTTTAAAATAAATTAATTACATTATTTTACTTAATACTACAGAATTTAATTTATCTAAGATTAGATTTTTCAAAACTAAGCAGAAAAGAAACAAATTTTTTATTTCTAAATCGAAATGTTATAATACACGATGAACTTAACTTGGATGTAAAGAAATTTTTAGTTTTGTACAACACCTTCTATAAGTGGAGCATTAATACCATTAATGTCTGGCTCTGATTTATTATTTAGGTAAGGAAATTTTTTTTTGGGGGGGGGTTCATACCTTGCGATGTTTAAATTTTGTTAAAAAGCTTATCCTGACCATTTTTAGTAATAATCAAGTCATTCACAATTACTGAAAGCTTAATTGAATATTTTCTGAAGTATTATTTTCTACGGTAATATTTTATATAATGTTATATATTTTGAATACAAATCACAGTAATTTAAAACATCGTTGTATTATAGTCATGAAAATTATGTAACTCCCGATTTTTTTTTTTTTTTTACACTGCATTAAAATCTATGTAAGTATATATAATGATCAACTCTGTAACCTTTTTATCTTTAAGATACATTTATACAATCATATTTGGTAGTAAGCTACGTTTATCTAGATCTGTATATCTACATTGTAATCGGCTATTCACGCATATTATGTTGAGATAACGGAAAGTTAGATGCACCCGATTTCACTACTTCAAGTATTATTTTTTTTTTATTTTTAATTAGGATAGAAATTAAACAAGTACTTACTTAATTAACTTGTTCTAGTATTTATGTATAACTAGTTACCAAGTAACCTAAATTTTACTAAACAAACGAGAATATCACTAATGCGTTATACTGATATTCCTTTATTATATGAAACTGGATATTATCAAAGATAATTATGCTATTATTGGGTTTGAACCCAACTATATACCATAACTATGCTTTTAAACCGTTTTTAAAAAAAAATCTACCCTTATGTGTTTTTTAAACTTCTTAGTTATTAGTTTTCTGAATTATAATATGTAATATTATCTTAATATTTATTTGACAGGAATAATTATAAAATATTTTAGAATAATACCAAATTTTAATTATACTTGTTTACTAAAATTTTTATTTATTTAGATTTAATAAATTCTTCTTTTATCGAATATATGCATAAAGGTACAATCATAAAAAAGAAATACTTTTTTTTAAGTTACACTTGTTTTTAAATTTCGTTGAAGCAGAGGATATAATTTTTCTGCAGATTTGGGCTACAGTTTTCAAACACAAATATTTTGCTGGGCACTCTATTTTTCTTAAAAGGATTCGGTTTTGCTGGCCAGCTACCCTATAAAGAGGGAGAGGTAGAGAAGAGGGTGTGTTTAAGCCCAGCGGTTGTACTTATATACGGGCTTACTATACAACCATCCGAAGCCTTTCCACAAAGAGGAGGACGGGAATACGAGAGAGGGGAACTACAGAGAAGAGTGAGAGAGTATATATAAGGGTTAGAATAAGGGGGTAGCTGATAACCGACCTAAGAGAGGGGTGTCAGAAGGGATGGAATTCACCCTCCATCCTATTCGCTCACTCACTCACTCACTCAACCCACCCACCTTCAAGCCACTCTGTGTAGGGTGTAGAGGGTGTTTCGAGCAGGAACAATATAACTTCCAGCTCAAGCTCCCACACTAACTTCCTACCGTACTGTGTGCTGTGTGAAGTGAAGGCCGATTCACCAACACCTAGGACAGTTCACAGTAAAGATAAGCCCGACTGAATTTCGAACACAAAATTTGATTTAACCTACGTTTCCTAAATTTTATAAAACTTTAGATTGTAGTTTTAATAAGATTTTTAATGTTTGAAAAGTATTAATTACATTACTTTATTAAAATATGTATAAATAAAAACTGTAAAAATTCGTTGAAAATAAAATAAAGCTTAACTTGTCAACAAATTTTAATGATAAAATCTCTTTTACCACATCAAGATAAAAAATAACAAACCAAAAGCTAGAACCAGATTCAGGTGAAATTGATGAAACAAATTCTTTGCTTTGGAGCCCCTTCTTTGCTTTAGATCCATTATTAGTTAAATATTAAAATTTAAATAAAAAAGGAAATCATTAACATATTATGAAATAATAACATTAGTTTATTTATCAAAAACTGCTTCATTAATTTTACCCGCAAAAAAAGTTCATGTCTAACTGATATTTTTTGGATCCTAATGCCTGTTGAGATTCATTGTGTAGGAATTTTAGTTCATAAAATTTATAATTATATTTAAGTTACACATTAGGCGACTATTATTAAGAGTACCTAAAAAGAATCTTGTGGAATTCGACAAAAAATCCAAATATTGACTTGGTCGTGTCTGTACGTACTTAAAATAGTTTTGTATTTTTTTATATGGAAAACACATCACGTTGAAAATGTTTAATTGCTATGTTTTAAAATTATTTGATGTTTATTGACTGTATTGTATTTTCAAATACGATTAAAAGTATTGATTCATGAATTCTATATTTCTAAATAAACTGGCATAACTTTACTAATAAATATCATAACACTCTCTCACTATAGTATAATAACTGTTTCTAGTACTGCATATATGGGATCAGGGTTCAAACCGGTAATGTTCATTTAAAAAAGAGAGATATTTACAATAATAGGGAATAAGAGCAAAAACAAAAGTATTAATGAATCAATTGATTAAATAGTTATCTTAGGAAATCATTTTTCTTATTTTAAGTAAAAAATACACTAATTTATTTGAGTTATCAGTTCATGCAGGACTGCAAAATACAAAATATCACGCTGCCAGAATGTAAATTTCATTTTATTTAACTTCCCATTGCATTTTTTTTCATTACTGATGTAAGTATTTTTCCTCAAAAAAAACTCCTATAAGAATTAAAAGTAAAAACTTTGCTTAATTTAAAATAAAAATCAGTTAAAATTATAAATATACATCCTTTTTTTATTTACTACACGGAAATTAGATTACGCACAGTATATTTTCATATTTCCTCTTCTAACTAAACACAATATTCCCGATAAAAAGAGTTATACTGATAGTTGATTTACAAACACTAAATGGTTCAATCTTTCTCATGGATAAGAAGCATGCATATAAGCTGAGGAATAAGATTAAATAATCAAAGTTGCTGTCTCTTAATGTAACGTTATTTAATATGTAGCCGTTTATCTGCGGAGTATCCACTTATAGAGCTAATACCACCTCTTTTCCTAAATTTCGGTGTGCTTGGAATGAAGAAAAATGTGCTAAAGTATATTTTTGAAACAGGTAATGGTAAATCGCTACAATTCTCATTCTTTTTAGTAAGTTTGATACCAAGGATACTAAGCTAGTATTTCTTGAGAATAGATATTCCGTTTTTAGAGCTGACTTGTCCGTCATATCTGATTGCATACAAAATTTTCTTGCATCATATATGCATTACTAATAGATTTTCGAACGAGTTTTATTCATAAACACAATTTTTATATGTATTTGCAGTTATAAATTGTAAATATAATCTCTTTTTTTTAATTAAATTTTTTTGTACAAAAAAATAATCTTCCAGTCATTCTGGATTCCAGAAGAGCTGCATAATTTCGCTTTCATTTCTCTTTATTTTCTAGTTTTTAGTCTTTGGCTTTATCTAGAACCAGGAATTGTAGGAGAAAATTACCATTTAATATCTTGAACGGAATGTCAAGATATTCTTCCGTTTATATTCTTCCTTCATATTCTTCTTTTACCGAGTACACGTTCTGTAACGGGAGATTTTTTGGATGGAAAAATAACTACAAAAATTTTAATTTTAATCTTTATACTGCTGCTTTTTGCTACCACAATTTGATTTTTTTTCAAATATCATAATCATAAAATTTATGGATAATCTAAGTCATAAGTTATTACGAAAAACGGTTGAGCCATTTTCAAGATTAACAAATTCGTCACTAGGTTTATAGACGAGTAAAATGTAACAGGGTTTCCCTTTCAGTTCTTTACAGTATCGAATAGACTGTTGCACAGCCAACGCCGAGCACACTGAACGGAAATTTCATTCAGCCATAAAATTTACAAGTTTATTTTGTTTATTATTAAGAACTGTAGAATGAACAGTATTACTCTCAGAGAGGATAACTTCAACTGACCTATTAATGCGTTAAATTAATAAAAAAGATTATGATAGGTTTATAAAATAACGTACAAATTAACATATCATCATTTTCTGTTTTCTAACAATTTAATATAAAAAGTACCCCATCTCAGTGTAAGAAACTGATTGTTATTCAATTTATTAAATTTAATTTACTTCTAGTTCTTTAAATGATTACATTTCATCAGAGTAAAAATATTAAATAACCATTAAATTGTCGACTGTTCAATTTTTTAGTTATTTTTTTCTTTATTATTTTTATTTTTCCAAAACTAGAGTACTATAAACATTTATTTGATATTGTATTTTTATAAACAGTAAAATTTTTTTTTTTATTTCTACTTCATTATAAAAATAGGCATTTAGAACTGATTTTGTAATACAACTTTTGAAAGCCTGCAAACTCGTTATCTTTTTGGAAAACAAAATTGTTTAAAAGAATGAAGAAAATATAAATTTGATTTTTAAATAGGAAAAGATTTAGTGTTTTAATCATTTAAATTTGAGTAATTTATTGTCTTATTACTCAATTAATATAATAGCACTGTATTTTTTTATTGAATCCAACTAAGACTGCTTTGAATGGAATCTGAAATGATTATATATCGCTGGCTAATCGGAAAACATAATAACATAATTAATTTTTGTTAAAAGAGATGTATGTGTTCATGTTTTATAGTTAAAATAAAATTCTCAGTATTTTATTTCATTGGACATTCCGAGATTGCCCTTTTTTAGAGTAAATCGTAATATATAATCTTAATCATTTCTTTTGCTACATAAAAGGTTATTATTTTCTCTTAATACGTTTAAATCAATTATAAAATATATACAAATTTTGGAAAACGGAATAATTTTTTTATTTAATAATATTTCACATAACATATTTTATCCTACTAAGCTGAACCATTTTATACAACATACTGTTTACTAGGGAACAGGCACATCCAATCTCTTGCTTTACACTATTTGTCTTGGTCTTCCTTTTGATGTTGAAGCATATACATTTGAAGCATATTAGCATAACCTAAGATATAAGAGGTACCAGTCTAGTTGCTTTCTCTGAAAGTAATGATATTATAGAAAACCTGCACATATTTGCATTAAATGGATCTCATATGATTATTTCTCAATTACGGGTAACCCTTGGTATATGAAGATTTAAAAATGAAACTATCGTAAGGGTTATGCCAGTGGGATATCAAATAAAAGTACTTAAAACAAGATTTATATGTTTTTCAACTTTGTTATGTGAGAAAAATCTTTTAATAAAGCTAAAACTTTGCCTATTTTTTGTTTGTTCTCGCATTACTCCAGAACCAACCGACCGATTGATTTCAAATTTTCAGTATACATTCGTGTTATCCCAGGAATGCCATAGATCGAGTCCCTAGCCCCATTGGGGTGAAGTTGTGAATTAAAGATATTCACTAAAGAAAAAAAGATTAATTTTTTTATTTCATTATTACATCCCCAATATTATCTCACCAAAGTAACAAAAATAAATTATGAATTTGTGTAAATTATAATACAGTTATTACTATCCTGTAAACTGTTAATACATTGCGGGGATCCAGGGGGTGGAGCCCTCTAGTTAGATGGGAATGGCGACCGAAATAAACTCTGCCGTCCTGGAGTCACCGTCATGGAGCTCATGGGTCGGTTCCGGAGTTACTAGGCCTAGGTCGACTAGTAATTATGTAAAATAATAAATGAATATACTAGAATAACAAAAAATAATTTAAAGATCACGTAATAAATCAATAAATATGAAGAATTTCTTCAATCTCAAATCGAATCACTAGAAGTGTTAAAATATAGAAATTGTTTGAAATCAGTATTGTTAAAAATCAAATTAAGAATTGCATGTTGTAAATTTTATTAGAAAAATATGAATATTGGTTTTGTAAAACCCTAAAAAAATAAGAAAAAATCTTTTTTGAAGTGAAGTAAAAATGTTTGTACTTGTGTAATCTATGTATCTATTTGGTTCGAGAATCCCGTCACAGAAATAAATCAAATGCTTTTCTTCTTTCTAATCTTTTTTATAAAAATTTTTTTTTTTTTTAATTTTTATTAAATGTACGTATTAATAATATTTAATAAATATCGATCAAAATGTGGAAGGTTTTTCGTAGTCGATTTATTTATAAATTTTAACATGCTACTTATTTTAAAAGTAATTTAAAACTGGTATTAACAAAGCTTAATTACTTTTCATATTTATATAATCACTCAAATAACAGTTCCAATACTATTGCAAATTTATTGTCGCTTTCATAAATGTATTATGATTATTTTCATCTTTGTAATTTAAGTCCCTCGAGTTAAGAATTTTTTAATTCTTTTTTTGTATTCATGTTAGGCCAAATTTGAAAAAACCTTCTTCAGTGAGTGCGCACAAACACCAGTTCACTAACAAAAGAGGAAGCGAGAGAGTAAGTAAAAAAAAAAGAGAGAACAGTTAGAGGGATTGAGAGCAGATGATGTAGCGTGATGTTCCATCCTTTCTAAAACAGAAA
>JAAAKQ030505131.1:19631-32369 GCA_010016005.3 Zanna intricata | reverse complement strand
AGAAAGAGAAGTGTATCGGGAATCACCAATGGATCATCTGTTTTTTCTGTCACCTTTCATTTTATATATAATATACACATATATGTATAAATTCTCGCTCCATGTCTTTCTCTCCTATATATATGATTCGTCTCGTGAAGATTTTTGATTACGATTCCGCTATTTTGTTCTCCATGCAGAAGTCTACCACAAAACTATCCGGCACAACGCGCCAAAAAAAGTTTTAATTTAAAAAATAATTTTGCATACGTAATTTTCAATAATTTTCTGTTGACATTAAAAAAAAAGTAAATAATAATAATATTGTTAATTCTTTATATTTTTTTTATTGTATGCATGCATATCTTCATTTTTCGCTACGTTAAAACTTTCACTTCCAAATAAATTTTTCTAGCAATTCTTTCAAAGTTCTTTTAAATGCACATATTAAATTCTCAGATTTGTTTTAAACCTGTAGATTTCACATAAAATAAACAATAATAATTATTATTACTTATTTTTCGCCTTATACGAAGTGTTTTCTGTTGAGCGCAGAAGACACTAACATAACTTATCTAAATCACAAGTCGAAAGGAGGGGAACGATGGATAAGTGCCTAACATTGAAAAAAAGTAACAGAAGTAAACCCCATCACCCTGTCGCTCTATCAAATCTACTGCGTATTTATGTAAATCTCTAAACATAAACATGTATCTATTAGCATTCAAAAAAATTGGACCAAAAAAAGACCAGATCAAAATTCAAAATTGTTTAAACTTACACACGCAGGTAAAAAGTGTGCAAAATGATTATAGGAATATTTATGTATAAAAATATGGAAGAAGGTAAAAATCTACTGTTCTCCCACCTTTGAATCGATAGTCAATAAAAAAAAAAAAATTTCTAAGAAGCTAATGCGAAAATAAACATACTATTAAATCGTATATATAAACAAGTTACATAAGCTAGTTATCCGCATCTATCAACATATCTAGTAGCTGTTTAATGCCCATGAATCGGTGGACGTTAAGTAAACTTAAGGTCAAAAGGCGGAAGACGAGAATGTATTTCTTCCTGAATGTGCATGTTACATACCATCAAGATAAGATGATACTACAACGATAAGGCGAACATTCCGTTAAGGAGACTCGATTCAGGTCTACTAGCAAAACCACCTTCGTGCAGAACAACTCAATCAAGAACAAATGTTGAAAACGACTTTACTAATGATCCGTAACAAAATATAAATAACAAGAATAATACAAACAAATGTATCTACAATTACGGAAATCGCTATAAAAATAATATGGAAATAAAAATCAAGTAGCCAAAAATTTTATTTTTTTTTTATACAGCAATATGTCGATTATACATATATAGTCGGCCTTGGACATATGAAAATAATTCGTAATACACACATTTCGGCCTAGTATCGGTTTAAATTACAAATAAAAAAGTAAAAATCAATTAAAAAAAAAAATTAGAGCTATAATTAAATTTACATAAGTGTATAAAAATTACGATGCATGATAAAAAAAAATTATACAATTAATTATTACGACATTTAACTAACGCCGTTAACAAATTAACTACATTCTAGTATTCGTGCATGAAATTATAATATACAGTATTTAAAATAAAATAAAAAGAAATTATTTTTTAAAATATCAAAATAAATAACATCAAAAAATTCATAGTTTATTACTAATTAAATTCACATTTTAATTACAGAAATAATTAAATACAATAAAAAAACCTTTTAATATTAATTAAATAGCTAATAAAAAAAGTAGTAATTTAATATAAATGAATAAAAAATCAATAGGTAACATTATTTCATGCATGGTTACACGTACTTATATGTACTGTACCATCTATAGCGCTCACCCGTGCATATATACACGTATAACTAGGAACTGCTCACCACTTAAATTACGCAATAAAATATTTTTACTGAGTGAATGATAATGTAGTAACTGTATTATGCGAGGGAAATATTATTCCATATATTTAAAAATAATAAATATATTAACAATATAAATATACATATAACAAGATAATAATAAATTTGAGGAAAAGGTCGAATGATCCGAATTTCCGCTGTAAATTCTAACAGACGAACGCTGTAATTCGAACAGACGTTCGAGGACGAACGAATCGGTTCATATTCCAATTCTTCGAAATCTATTACGTTTATTTTTAGTAGATTGTATTTTAAAAAAAAAAAAAACGGAACAATTAAGTGATACATCAGTAAAGTCTCACCCAATGCAAACAATATTTCTGTAATCGTATCCAATAAACAAAACGGAATTTCGAAGAATTAATTCGCAGAATTATGAAAAAGAAAAAAAAAATACATACATTTCTAAATTTTAAGCGTTAGTAATATTAACTATGAGACAATTGAGTATACAATATAGACATTTATAAAACTGTCACTGCTCAGGTATGAAATAATCTATTTAAACGACTTTAATTCAAACAAAAGAAAACTTCCTTTTTTATTATTTCCAATAAAAAAAAAGGAAGTTGAATTCACTTTATTTGTTAACTTTTTTCTCAATGTTAGGTGATAAAAGTGAAATTTGTATGAACTTCCCGACAACAACTACTAAAGAGTGATTGATAGCGTTTCTGAGAGGGAAGATGGCATGCATGATGTAACAGATCGAACGAGGGTGCAACCCCAGTTTGTACGTATGTGGAATTTTTCGCATCTGGAGTAGTCCGCATTATACAACTGCTAACTTATGTCTTAAACAACACGTCTTCTATTGGCATTCTAAAATATTTTACGGCATTTACACATATTGGAAAATAGAAGATAGATAACTGGATGTGTAGAATTCAATCAAAGAATCTGCATTCAAAAACATTATTTAGAAATTAACAATATAAATGAGTGAACAAAATATAGAAAATGTAATTTCAAAATGATTTTAAAATTATTTTATGATTTCTCAAGCAAAAAAAAAAAAGAAAGAAAAGTTTTAATTATCGTAATTACATAAGATAAAGAAAAAGCAAAAAGCAAAGCTTAAAGAAACGTGGTTAAGAAAGAAATCATATCTTATAAATAAATGAGTTGTCAGCATCGTTTCGCCAGTCGCTTCCCTATTAACATTATCGAGCACTTACAATAACCGCCCATAAGATAAAAGGAAACATAAAACAAAAAGAACTAACATATCAGAAATCATCAAAAGATTTGAGGAACAGGCAATTCGATAAAACAACGTATTTAGAAAAATCTGATGTGGGTACCATATGACTTCCTTATACGAAAATCCAAAAATAATACGATTCTAAATTATAATTTTCAATTAATATTAAATAATAAAATGTTTCACAAGATCTATTACATATACACATATGTTAAATTATATACACACATTTTTAAAAGTCCATAAAATTTTTTTTTTCCACTAATAACTTCTGATATTTTGACTTTTTTTTTATTGTTATTACTGAATTATTATTTATTCTAAATTTTTTTTACAATCAAGGGTTTATAATTATTAATAAATCAATATATTTAAATTATAACAAAAAGTTAATTAAAAAAAAAAAAAAAAGGAGAAGTCTGATTCGAAACGATATCCTTCCCTTGTAAGAATCAAACATTTCATTAATTAAAATGTTTGTTTGACTATAACACTGGAACCAATGAAAATAAGTACCACTTATGATATATGTTTAAAATTTCTCAATGAGAGCTTATTACTGCAATTAAGAAAAAATCTAAAACCCAAATTTTTTTTTAATTTGGGATTTTTTTGGACAGTTGTGATTCAGTGGATTTCAATAAAAATTGTGAGGGGCACAACTAGATGTTACAAAAGTCCTAAATCCAAAATTTCAACATCCTACTGCTAATCGTTTTTCAGTTCTGCGAAATACGTACATACGTCACGCCGAAACTAATCAAAATGGATTCAGGGATGATCCGGAAAATGGATATGTCCGTTGAAATCTGAGAACCGTAATTTTTCGCGATTATAATACTTCCTTGTACGTTCAAGGAAGTAATAAGGTACTTATTATTTCCTTGTAATAATAACATGTAAATTAAAGTAGGAAGTTATCTTAAAATTTCTGTCTAATTTCCAGGGTGAAATTTTTTAATATGCTAGTAATCGATTACAAAAAAAGTTATAATCTGCTTTAATACAATTAAGCGAATTCTTTAATTGTAAAAAAAAAAAATTGGAGGAGAGATGATGATATGAAAAATTTATGACGTGGTTGGTTTTCTATGGAAAGGTTTTAATAATTTTTTTTTTTATTCTGGGTATAATATAACATAAAATATAAACCAATTAAATGAGAAAAGAACACTTCAAAATTTTTCTCCATTAGATGTTGAATCATTCACGCGTGCTCACATATATTCCACTTCACATATAATCCGATAAAAT
Source organism: Zanna intricata (assembly GCA_010016005.3). Taxonomy (NCBI): domain Eukaryota; kingdom Metazoa; phylum Arthropoda; class Insecta; order Hemiptera; family Fulgoridae; genus Zanna; species Zanna intricata. The sequence goes on along the minus strand of JAAAKQ030505131.1, from coordinate 27,969 downwards.
ATATCTATTTTTCCATAACCCCCCACAACTCACGTTTCAGGATCTCAACTAAAACGGTATCGAACCTGTGTACATGCTAATTGTATTAAAACCAATCAATTTCTCTCCTGCCGTTAGCCGTTGACGTTGCAACAGCTCTTGTTGGCAATGTTATGTCAACAACATAGTTACAACATAAAACAGAAATAGATGCTAAAATAATTAATCAAGCTAATAAAGAATTTTATACGTTATATACAACGCGAACAACAAACAATCCTTTTAATGAAAATTAAATACAGTTTTAATCAAATTAAATCGCTTTAATATATTAACGTAATTTAAACAATTACGCAATTCAATTTGTAAAACAAAAAGTCAAAACTTAATGTGACATTTTAATTCGTTTTATTGAAGAAAAAAATCAGTAAATATACAAGAATGCAGGCTTAAAGAACACTTATTAAGCGTTCAAGTCTAAATACAACATCGCTGCAGCTAAAACATTTCATAACTACAAATTATTAACAACCCTTTCATATAATATGTAACATTCAATCATATAAGAAAATCAAATCCTACAGAAATAATGAAAATTTAACTTTTTTTTATGCACAGTAGTCCGTTTTAAGTTTGGTGTCCCAGTAATCCAACTTCAATATTACAACAACAAAAAAATCTCTCTCAGTAAAAACAGATTTGCGTTTCCTTCCCATTAAAGACAAAGAGTTTTAACAACATTTTTATAAATAACGTAATTTTTCGCTTTCAATAATAAATATAACGGGAAAGAAAGAAAATTTAAAGTTTATGAACGAAATAACAATTTTCATACAAATAGTTAAGAATTATGAACATTCAATAGGAAAGAGTAAATATATTTAACAATGATTCAAGGAAAGTCAATTAACTTGACAGGTAAGATAGTCTGAACTGCAATTTATGTTTATGTGAAGCAATCAGTTTTTCAATGCCATTGTTAACTGAAACTATGTAAATAAATATACTAACAATATTTAATCGAGGAGAAATAATAGTTTATTTTTTTAATTTACTTTCTTATTTGCGTTATAAATTAATAAAGTCTTAAACCGATACGGGTACTTAAACTAATTCTTGCGCTACTCTTATGCAATGAATTTCAGATTACGTAAAATATATTAACGGTCAGAATCAGATATGTAGTTGTAACCAGCCTAAATGATTTACACAGCAAGAAAAAGATACGTCCCAAGAAAATACTACCGTTACGAAGAACAACTTCGGTAGGGGTGGATGAGGTAAGTCTGGGCTGTCCTAATAGTCGGTGTCGCCCCTTCGGGTAGTAAATAGAATTAAAATTGCAAAAGAGTACGCCCACGACGTAATTAGATGTAAAGAGTAACATGAGTAAAGATAAAAAAACTTATTCAAAATGTAATAAACATGTAAGTACGCATAGGTCTAAGTGAATTTTATGTACCGCAGCGAAACAAATAAGTAACATCAAATTTTACAATACATACGGTTTACATTATATCTTTCTATAATATTTCATATGATAGTGCTAACAAAGAAAGACGTACGTTTTAGTATTTTATAAATAACATGCAGACTAATAAAAATATACAATTTCAATAGCTTTACGTAATATAAATCAATTATAATGAGCAAGATCCTGTACGACGCAGCCTTTCATCTCAAAAGAAAACAACTATTCAATTTTACTACAAATATTTTGGGTATTATAAAAAAAGTACCTATATTTGACTAAACAAGCATCTACCGTAAAAAGAAATCCATAAAAAAAAAATGTTTTCCTCTTGACTAGCGTACAGTTTCTCTTTTAAAGAAACAATACGTAAACAGTGTTAGAAACGGAAAGCTGTACCGCGTCACACATAAAGGAAACCTACAAAACAAATAAGACTTAGGTAGCCGCAAAAATACCTAACACGCCCCATAAAAAAAAAAGAAGAAAGCGAAACAAAGGTAAGGAACCTTGCAAGAGGGGAAGTCAGAACAATGCCATTTGTCACGGGATGTCTGGAATCAAGTCAGAAGAGCTGTCACCGTGGGGCGATTGCTGTGACGGTGACAACGCTATGCCATGGATTGTCGCCGTAAATTCAACGTCCCGGCGCTTGTGCCAGGCGCCTTCAACGAGAGATGTCCGGTAGCCACGCGACGTCTTCACACGCGCACATGCGCCCATATATAAACTGATATGACAGTGTCAGCAGCAGAAAAAATTTAAATCTGTAATAATTTATTACTATTAGTATTAAAATTGTAATGTCATGACATTATTATATCTAACGCGTAAAATTTTCGGATATAACACATATATACATCGTACGGTCATAAAATATAAATATAAAAAAAAGGATCTTTAATTACTAATGTCTCAGCACAAAAGACATTTACACAGTTTGAATTGATTGAGAAGATATTTTTCCTAAAGAATCAAATTTCCGTTATAAAAAATTTATTAATTTACTAATTCTTCCGTTATCAACAGCCGAAAAACAGATTACCCATTAAAATAAAAGTATAGTTAAAACACGGATCACAGAATAGAATTAAGTATAATAAAACGTATAATTGAAACCCAACAATTAATAACATCAACACATATTAATTATTTATAAACATTAATTTTATAACACGAAATCAATTAAGGATTTTAGATTTAAAGCAAAAATAGAGATTAAAATTAATTTAACCGACAACATTTTCCTTATATTTTTTAATATAATAAATTGGGTTATACTTGTCTGAAGTTTCGTTATCATCTAACACTGAAATACCGAGCAAAGACTTCGTCGTTTCCAGTTTTAACAAAATTAACAAGCGGTAACATTTTTTTTTTCCAGTGAACTCGGTTAACGAAAGTACCTTCATTAGTCATAATAAAAAATATGTAATATAAATTTTTAAAAATAAGAACGCGTAAAAAACAAGTAATTATTCTGTATGTACAAGAATTAGGGTTTACATTTAATGTTTAAAGGTATATAAATAAGTAAAAAGACAAGAGAAGGGTGGTTGAATATACCGAACAGAAAAGATGTAATCGGTAATGTTAATGAATGGAGCAGAGTCCGAGCGGAGGTTGCGGTAACAGAAGACCCGTACCCTGAATCCAGGATCTATGAAAATGGGGTGGGTGAACGGGTACCGGGCTACGAAGCTGGGAAACAGGACGAAGTAGCGGCGTATCAGCCTGTAGAGGAAGGCGTTGTCAGGCGTATTGCCTTGTTTTTAATTGCTTCCTTTGAGCGCGGCCCGGACTCAACCCGACTAATTAACACACAAAGTGACAAAATAGTCCGGGAAAGGGGAGATGAAGGGGAGACTAAATGTGAACGCAAATTGAGACAACCCTTACTCGGTAGAAATAAGCCCCGACCCGCTATTACTCGTTCTCCCTTCTCCCTCTCCACAACAGTCATTCTCTTGCTGGTATTCGCTTGCTCGTGCATACACAATATTATGAGCGCGCACACACAGGGAAAGGAAAAGGAAAAGACAGAAGGGGTGTCCCGTAATAATTGCAAAAAAAAATGCTTTATCGATAGTAAACTCATAAAGGAATATATAATCAACGACACAAATTAGAATACTTCTGCTGGATAATACGTAGTTGATTATTAGTACTAAGTTCTAGACCGTTGATTCTCAAACTTTTTCGCCAACCGCCAACGTTGAGAATCAAACATTTTCTAGTGTCCCTAAAATTTTTAAACTTACCACCTGTTAAAAATAATAATAGTCATTGCTGTATTTAATCGTGACATAACCTATTTCTGAGTTGAAATTTATATCTTAAATGAGAGAAATTAAAATGCATAATTAATAATATTTGGAATTATTTTTATTAAAATTGCTTTAAAAAAATTACAATTCTGTCTTTATAGTTATACAACAACAGTGAAGGATATTCAATATAATAACTATATTACACAAAGCTTTCAATTGAAAAATTACACTTACATTAATAGGATGGATGAATCTGATGTGTTTTTATTTAATTTTAGTTTGAAATATCAGAAAAACATAATTTTTGCTATTTTTAATCAGCCATCGGCCTTCCTAGACCGCCTTTACGTCCTCAATATTCTGTGGGCCTTCTACCGCCCCCCTGAAAGCCTCCAGCGCCCACAAGGGAGTGTTAAAGCCCATTTTAAGAACAAATGTTCTATATGAGTTTAGTTTATAAAGCCTAAAAAAAGTCTTATCAACTAATAATCGATAAGTCTGAAACCATAAACGCTTCTCAGAAATCCTCTTAATACTTTTATAACGAAGTAATAACTCATTATCTACTTTGACAGAAATTATGCGAAAACGAAAATATTAAAAGTTATATATTGTACCTACAAATAAATTTAAAAATGTCACTGACTAAATTTTATTCATTTGAATTGATGAACTTTAGCATTCTTTCTATTCTATGCTAATCTATTAATATAAATTTATTGGCGAAATGACCAATCAAAAAAACATTCAATTATTTGATTAATTTATTCTTATCTTTGTAAAGTGGTAAGTTTTTCCGTTTTATATTTCCTACAATTACTAAATTAACTAATTCTGAATACTTTGTTCTAGTAAAAATTTGCAACAGGATTAATTTTCTCCTCTGGCTTAAAAGATTTCATTCAGAACTTCATTAATGTAAAACTTTAACGATTCTTTTCGAATAAATACAATTCAAAACCCAACATTCCATTCTTTGTCTTTCAGGACCGCTGTTCTTTATAATTCTCTAAGATAAAGAATTCTATACTCTTTACACAATTGTTTTTTTGCGCTGAATTTGTTTATTTACAATTAGATTACACACTGAGCCGTGAGTAAATAATATGAAAGACTATCACTACCATTATTGAGTAATTTATAATACTCAGCTGTAAATGTAGTTTTTTTTTTTAATTTTACACAAATTAAAAAAAAATATTTTTCCAAAATTTATTTTTGATACCAGTAAATTTGTTTTCTTCTCTAAGTCTCTAAATTTTTTAGTGCTAACGTTAATTTTAAAAAATTCATTATTTTATTACTCATTTTTATTATGTCATTCAATCCATCAGTTTTACTCGTTATCTAATTTTAAAATTAAATTTCCAATAATCTATATTATTTTATATTTCTTTAACTTTTTTATATTCAAAATAAAGAAGAATATATATGTAAGTCTGTGACAGACACATAATAATTCCTAAAGCCTAATGTATGGATCAATAAATTTGATTTATTCAATATAGAACAATTATATATATTTTAACATGTTTGTGAAACATACTAATCAAAATTTCACTGTATATTCATATAACTGTTATTAACAAACAATTTTTAACATCTAAGACAGACAAATCATGCCAATAAACAGTATAAGGAGAATTACAATTTTTTAACCTCGCAAAATACTAATAGAATTGTATTTATTTAAATAGAAAAATTAAGAGTTTAAACAAAAATTAAATATAACGCACCAGGTTTGTGCAACAGATAAAAAAATTAAAAACAGGTAACATAATCAGTTTTTATGCGGAGAGGAATGTTTGAAATGTTTTTTTGTAACCAATAACAAAAATCACACGGAAATTTTATTTTTAATTAAGTATCTCAGCACACTTTAAAAAAAAAATAAATAAATTACATTTTGTAAAAAAAAAAAGAGCAAGAAAAACAGCATGATGTTTTTTACTGTGGGATTCTCTAATCTGGAAATGGCTGTAGGGGAATTCTCAATAACTAAATAATACCTTTCAGCATCCATTTTGACTCGCGTAGTACACACTTGGCCTCAGTGTGGGGATGAGGCGATGAGCAATAACCTGTTCTGCGAGATACGCCATTTCAATAAATACGGAGCATTGGTCAACTACACCCGCAAGTTTATTGTTTAAATGTTTTTCAAAAAGATTGTGATTCTGTTGTGGTGACACAGAAATTTATTTACTTATAATATTGAAAGATGTGGAAAGGTAGCCGATCGCCAAATCATCATCTAGGCATGGACATTTCACACTAAATCTTCCACATTAGTCAAGAAATCGGAGGAACTATGAAATCTACGCAGACATCGAAGAACGATTAAGAAGTTCTTAAAACTGTTCTTAAACTGATCAAAAACCAAGATGTTCGATACGCAAGCCTACTTAATTACTTAATCTATCAAAGAATTTAGCGTATCGGATTTTTCATTCAGGCCTAAATTATCACCAATCAATAATTCGCTCGGTGAACGAGTCATTGTAGTAAGAAAGGCTTTCACTAAAAATTTTTTCCCAAGCTGCAGGAGAAACCGGACGCAAGTCGTCTACTTATTATGGCGGACGATACATGTTTTGAACCATAGGAGTGTATAAGAACATAAGATGCTACAGAATGATACAAATCCCCGAAAACAACATGAGAAACTCTTCACAGTCATTTGTATGGAGCTGAATGTCTGCTTTCGGAATCACTGGTCTTAATTAGGTAGATTTCATAAGAACGCTACCAATTGTAATGGGTAGCATGATTCGACTTCCGGGAAAATTTCAACATATCTTAGCGTTTCACATTCCCCAAATCCTAAAATCACCGCCAGTTCAAAATTTTATTAATACGTTTATATAAATGTAAATAAATTTCTTGTGGACACGATAACGGACGTAATTTTCCGCCAATCACTTTCAAATTGATACCTAAAATATAACAACCCAAAATCACGGTCGAGTTCGTTAATGAGTAAAACCGGACCGTGGGGATGGAAATGGGGGAGGGCTTTTTCGAAAAAACAAAATATCACTATAATTCTCTTATTAAATAAAATATCGAATCGTTTAAAGTTCCTAATATTCTTTGGATAAGGGCCTAAAACTTATCAAATCAGTTTTTTGAAATCACCGACCATTGGCCCAGGGGTGGAAAAAATTGGGTTTCAAAGACAAAAATATCATCCCCCTTAATAGGCACAGCATTTGAAGTGGACGTTAGTCTTCTAAACATTACCTAAAACGTTTGTCTGAAAAAATGTTTAATATGAAAACCTTTACGGCAAGAAATGGCGAAAATGTGTCTGGAATTGTAAGAAGATGGGGCTTGTCGTGTGCTAAACATAAGAAACTTTTTTTGAAATGCAACCATTGTCGTATTGAGTAAATTTGAAGTTTTTCCTAACTTTAAGATGGAAATATTTTTTATCCCTACTTAGCACCGGTGAAATCTGCCTCCGCCTTCCGGCATGCCGAAAGGAATTTTTTTTTTTTTTTTAGGATGAAAATAACGTTTCAATTACTGTGAAATCAGAAAGATGTATGCTGATGCTGATGAATACGTAATATCCGAATTATGTTATCTAAACATAAATCCCTGAGTTTACTGCCAACAAGATGAAACTTTAGCACATACTGCTTGATTTAAAAAATTATGTTTTTTTGGAAACATCCTTGTCTGGTTCTTATCCTACCTATCAATCTGTGAATTATCCAAAAGAGAGTATTAAAAAATATGTCACTAAGATCTAAAGACACCCAAGCAGTAAAGTTTTAAGAAATAAACCTGAATAGATGGCATCCAAGAGGAGTTATTCTCAAGAAAGAGCAACTTTTTTAAATTGTGACATTTATATTTATATATCACTATAGGCAATAAACTTATTAACAAGTTAGTACAGGATATACATTCTGATAAGTAAATACTGATAAAGAAGAATTTTGATTTTTTGTTTTATATATATTGCAGAGTTATTTATATACACTAAGAAATTCATACCTTATCCATTAAAAAAAAAACCAAAATTTTTTTTAAACAATTTAAACTCAATTACAATTTTCCAGTATCAGTTTCGAACGATAAACCTCGAAAATTTTCAGTTTTCCAATTTAAATTATTTACACCTAATCAAATTTAAATAATCGTTTTAAATAGTAATTAATAACTTTAACTATTTTATAATTATTTCGAATCAATTTGTTTTATAAAACTTTTCCGAATAATTATTTTAGAAATCCAGTAAATTAATAGAATATTTTAAATACGCTTTTTAAGTACTTTTCTTTCAATGCAATTTCGTATTTTTTTTAGGAAAATATAACTTTTACTGTTCCGTCTTTTTTGCTCTACAAATTAATTAACATATGATATTCAAAAGTCAATAAAATCGTTTGACACCGATTTTATACAATTATATACATTCTCTATCGAGTTACAGAAAACGACAAACAGCTATCCAAATACATAACCTTCTCTCGTTGTTTCGGGTAGAAATATTTATCTAAATATAACAACATGTTCGGATAATTCATGTTAATATTTAGAGCGGAAATGTTTAATTAGTTATAAAGATATCACCCGCAAAGGACAAACGATGACACACACACACACA